>SJYC01105936.1:0-12465 GCA_006408675.1 Madoqua kirkii | reverse complement strand
AGTGAGGAGTATCTGACAAACTAAATATGACTCATCATAGAGAAAAAATTCATGAAAATAAAGTTATTGCCCTCTTCTTTTTTTTATCTTATTTACTTTTTTTCAGAACTTTTTGAGATCTATTAGATTCAGTTCAGAACATATCTTAAATAAGGTGAACCATAATTCTATGCTCAATATTCTTCTTCACACAGTAAATTCACAGGTGTTAGGTCTTCCAGAGAAGGTGCATGCTATTAATTTAGTTAGCTGGTAAAGTCAGGAAGAATTTTTTCTTTTACTGAAATATAAAAAATATGTTTTTAAATTTAAAGACTATTTTATATAGCAGTTTTATATTTACAATTAGAACTGAGATGAAGGTAAGAGACTTTGTTCATACCCACTACCTCCATACCTGCATCAGTTCAGTTCAGTTGCTCATTCATATCTAACTTTGTGACCCCCATGGACTGCACCATACCAGGCTTCCAGGTCCAACACTAAACTCCAGGAGCTTGCTCAAACTCATGCCCATCGAGTTGGTGATGTCATCCAACCATTTCATTCTTTGTCATCCCCTTCTCCTGCCTTTAATTTTTTCCAGCATCATGATCTTTTCTAATGAGTCAGTTTTTCGCATCAGGTGGCCAAAGTGTTGGAGCTTCAGCTTCAGCATCAGTCTTTCCAGTGAATATTCCGGGTTGACTTCCTTTAGGATTCAGCTCAGTTCAGTTGCTCACTCCCGTTCGACTCTTTGCGACCCCATTAATCACAGGACGTCAAGCCTCCCTGTCCATCACCATCCCCCTGAGTTCACTCAGACTCGCGTTCATTGAGTCTGTGATGCCATCCAGCCATCTCATCCTCTGTCATCCCCTTCTTCTGCCCCCAATCCCTCCCAGAAACAAAGTCTTTTCCAATGAGTCAACTCTTTGCACGAGATGGTCAAAGTACTGGAGTTTCAGCTTTAGCATCATTCCTTCTAAAGAAATCCCAAGGCTGATCTCCTTCAGAATGGACTGGTTGGATCTCCTTGCAGTCCAAGGGACTCTCAAGAGTCTTCTCCAACACCACAGTTCAAAAGCATCCATTCTTCAGCACTCAGCCTTCCTCACAGCCCAACTCTCACATCCATACATGACCACTGGAAAAATCAAGCCTTTAAGATTAACTGGTTTGATCTCCTTGCAGTCCAAGGATATTTCAACTCTCGAGCACCACCATTTGAAAGCACCAATTCTTGGGAACTTTCAAATTCTTACATGACTACTAGAAATAAAACATAGCTTTGACTATATGGATGTTTGTCAGCAAAGACGTCTGTTTTTTTTAATACACTGCCTAGATTTGTCAAAGCTTTTCTTTCAAGGAGTAAGAGTCTTTTAATTTCATGGCTGAAATTAGTGTTTGTAGTGGTTTTGGAGCCAAAGGAAATATAAAATCTGTCACTGGTTCATTTTCCTCCCTTCTATTTTCCATGAAGTGATGGGACCAGAAGCCATGATCTTAGTGTTTTAATACTGAGTTTCAAGCCAGCTTTTTCACTCTTGTCTTTCACACTCATCAAGAGGCTATTTGGTTCCTCTTTACTTTCTGCAATTAGAGTGGTATCAGTTGCATATCCAATGTTGATATTTCTCCTGGCAATCTTGATTCCAGCTTGGGATTCATCTATGCCAGCATTTCACATGATGTAATCTGCATAGAAGTTAAGTAAGCAGGGTGACAATATACACCATTTCCCAACTGCAACAAGTCAGTTGTTCCGTGTCCAGTTCTAACTGTTGCTTCTTGACCTGTATAACATTTTCTGAGGGGACAGATGAAGTGACCTTGTACTCCTGTCCTTAAGAATTTCCCATGGTTTGTTGTGATCCACACAATCAAAGGCTTCAGCATTGTCAATGAAGCAGAAGTATATGTTATTCTGGAACTCCCTTGCTTTCTCCATAATCCAGTTAATGTTGGCAACTTGATCTCTGATTCCTCTGTCTTTTCTAAACCCAGCTTGTACACTTGGTAGTTCACAGTTCACCTACTGTTGAAACCTAGCAAAAGAATGATAAGCATAACCTTGTAAGCACGTGAAATAAACCTAACAGTATGGTGATTTGATCTATGAAGGAATTACATTCTATAGGTTTGGAAAAAACATTATTAAATATCATGTAAAATGGTCCACTACACTAAAATATCCCTTGTACTCTGCCTCTTCATGTCTCCCACATGCTTTACAGCCACTCATTTTTTTTAATCTCTAGAGTTATGTTTTTTTCCATAATTTCAGGTAGTTGGAATAAGAAGATATTGAACCTTCTCAGATTTGCCTCTTTCACTTAGTAATAATCGTATGATTTTCTGTCTTTTCAGGGCTTCATAGCTCATATCTTTTGAGTGCTGAATAATATTCCATTATCTGGATGTACCAGTTTACTTATCCATTACTGGAGGGCATCTTGGTTTCTTTCAAGTTTTGGAAATCATGAATAATAACATCCTTGGCATATTTTTCATGGATATATATTTATAACTATTTGGTTAAGTACCAAGGAATACAATTGTTGGATTTATTTAATTAAAAAAAAAATCAACCTGTTTTCTAAAGTGGCTATACCATCAGTAGAAAATGAGAGTTCCAGCTGCTCCACATTCTCCTTAGCATTTGGTGTTGCCTGTGGTCGAGATTTTTGTCTATTGTAATAGTTGTATCATGGGATCTTATTATTGTTTTAATTTTCCTTTCCTTAATGATATATGTGGAGAATCTTTTCATGATCGTATTTGCCAGCTCTAGATTTTCTCATAGCCCTCAGAGTCAAGGCTATGGTCATCGCAGTGATTACGTCATGTTGCAAGAGCTGGACGGTAAACAAAGAAGTGCACTGAAGAACTGATGCCTTTGAACTGTGGAGCTGGAGAAGACTCCTGAGAGTCCCTTGGACAGCAAGGGGATCAAACCAGTCAATCTGAAGGGAAATCAATTTTGAATAATTTTTTTAAGAATTGATGCTGAAACTGAAACTCTATTTTTTGTTCATCTAATATAAAGAGCTGATTCATTGCAAAAGTCCCTGATTCTTGGAAACATTGAGGGCAGAAAAAGAGGGCATCAGAGGATAAAATGACTGGATGGCATCACCAATGCAATGGACATGAGCTTGGGCAAACTTCAGGAGATGGTGAGGGACAGGGAGGCCTGGTGTGCTACAGTCCATGGGGTCACAAAGAATTGGACATGACTGGGCAACTGAACAGAACTCCAATATTTTGGCCATCTCATGCAAAAAGTTCACTCATTGGAAAAGACCCCGATGCTGAGAGGGATTAGGGGTAAGAGGAGAAGGAGATGACAAAGGATGAAATGGCTGGATGGTATCACTGACTCGATGGACATGAGTTTGAGTAAACTCCAGGAGTTGGTGATGGACAGGGAGGCCTGGCGTGCTGCGATTCATGGGGTGGCAAAGAGTCAGACACAGCTGAGCAAGTGAACTGAACTGAACTGGGCAACTGAACAAAAACAACATTTTATCTGATATTCTTTGAGTAGTTACTTCAGATTGTTATTAGAATGCTTATATTTATACATAAATTAGCATTTCATATTAAGGCTGAAATTTTATTTTATCTAGGAAAATAGGGAAAAAAACCATGAATTTTGCCTTAGATACAGATGACACTTTTTTCTACTAATTGGATAAAGTGATAACACTGAGTCAAGTAGTTTATAAAAAAATATGAAGCAATCCAGAGATCCATCAGTCACAAAATAGCAAATAGCCTGTAATACTCGTAATTTCTATAAAATCAAAACTATTTTACGTAAAATCTTTGCCTTTAAATAATTGCTCAGTTCAGTCTCTCAATTATGTCTTACTCTTTTCAACCCATGGACTGCAGCACGCCAGGATTCGCTGTCCATCTCAGACCCCTGGAGTTTTCTTAAACTCATGCCCATCAAGTCGGTGATGCTATCCAACCATCTCATCCTCTGTGGTTCCCTTCTCTTCCTGCCCCAATCTTTCCCAGCATCATAGTCTTCTCTAATGAGTCAATCCTTCGCATCAGGAGGCCAAAATATTCAAGTTTCACCTTCATCATTAGTCCTTCCAGTGAATATTCAGGACTGATGTCCTTTATGATGGACTGGTTGGATCTCCTTGCAGTCCAAGGGACTCTCAAGCATCTTCTCCAACAGTTCAAAAGCACCAGTTCTTTGGGGCTCAGCTTTCTTTATTCAACTCTCACATCGGTACATGACTACTGGAAAAATCATAGCTTTGACTATATGGACATTTGTTGGCAAAGTAATGTCTCTGCTTTTTAATATGGTGTCAAGGTTTGTTACAGATTTACTTTCAAGGAGCAAACATCTTTTAATTTCATGGCTGCAGTCACCATCTGCAGTGATTTTGGAGCCCAAGAATATAAAGTCTCTCACTTTTTCCATTGTTTCCCCATCTATTTGTATGAAGTGATGGGAGCAGATGCCATGATCTTAGTTTTTTGAACACTGAGTTTTTAGCCAGCTTTTTTTGCTCTCCTCTTTTACTTTCATCATGAGGCTCTTCAGTTCTTTTTCGCTTTCTGTGAGGGTGGTTATCATCTGTACGTCTGAGGTTATTGATTTTTCTCCCTTCAGTCTTAATTCCAGCTTGTGCTTCATCCAGTCTGGTATTTTTCATGAGGTACTTTGCATATAAGTTAAATAAAGAGATTGACAACCTTGACATAAACCTTTCCCAATTTGGAACCAGTCCATTGTTTCATATCTGGTTCTAACTCTTGCTTTTTGACCTGAACACAGATTTCTCAGGAGGCAGATTAAGTGGTCAGGTATTCCCAACTCTTGAGGAATTTTCCATAGCTTTTTGTGATGCACGCAGTCAAAGCTTTAGCATAGTCAGTGAAGAAGAAGTAGATGATAGAGTGTAGAATGCTGTCCTAGTTAATGCTATTTTCTTCCAGTTTCTTCTTTTTTTTTTTTTTAAGAATAGATTTTATTAGCTTTCTTGTGTTTGTGCTTAGTTGCTTCAGTCATGTCTCACTCTTTGCGACACTGTAGACTGTAGCCTGAAAGGGTCCTCTGTCCATGGGATTTTCCTTGCAAGAATACTGGAATGTGTTGCCATGCCCTCTTCCAAGGGATCTTCCTGACCCAAGGATTAAACCTGTGTCTCTTACATCTCCTGCATTGGCTGGTGGGTTCTTTAACACTAGCACCACCTGGGAAGCCCTGTTAGATTCCTTGTGAGTAATGTAATAATCTGAAAATTAATTGTGGTTGAAAGCAAAAGGCAAAGGAACTTAAGGCAAGGAAAAAATAACTTAGATGCAAGGACTAGTTTTTTTTTTTTTTTTTTTTCCTTTCTTCTAGGATTTCAGTAGTTGAAATATTCTGATTTGGAGACTTGTTATGAGAACAGTGATGTTTATAATGCCTACCCTAGGACATGGTTGGCCCTCAATATTAACTGTATTTGAATTCTAAAGCTGACTTTACATGGGCTTTCAAGAAAGGTATTAATTCAGGTACTTCCTGAGTGGTTCAGTGGTTAACACTCTGCTTCCCAATACAAGAGGTCTGAAATTCATCCTTGGTCAGGGACTAAAACCCCATGTACTGTATGGTGTGGCTAAAAAAAGAAAATAACTGATCCATACACATTGAGTGATCATTAATTTTGAAAGATTAGGGGAAAAAAATTGAGTCTGAAACTTGAAGTCCTCTAATGACATAATTTTGTTTGTTTGTTTTGTCTATTTCTTTTTAACCTAACAAATAAAGGAAATCCTTAAAGATTGTGATCAGAGAAATTAAAATATGACAGTTTTAATCTGCCATAATTTAACATATTTAACCTTATATCGTTGGCAATTGATTGTATATGTGAGTGCATTTGCATGAGTGTAATGATGAAGAGCATTTTATACAAATCCCTTAAAATTCAACTAGTCTGGATAGAAGGCAAACATTTCCCTTCCTTTCAGCTGTTTTTTGGGGGTTACATGATCCTTATTGCTTTTCTGTATTGAATTTTGTGATTTGTATGTGATAATAAGTCTCTCTGTATGCTCAACTGGATAATTCTCTTTTTTCCTGACAGTTCACACAAATAGCAATAAACTTATCTGAAGCCTGCTGCTTTCTTTATGTCATTTGGAAATGAGTTACTGTTATATTTTCAGCATAAATTGAATTCTGTCCTTTTAAACATGGATTTGAGTGGTCTTGTACTTCAGTTTGTACGTTTGTTTTTTTCCCCCCTCTTATGTTACAGAATATTACTTAGTCCAAAGTGACACACTGTAGCAAGAGTACTATTTAAATCCTATTACTATTGTGAAATCTGGGATTTGTTTCTATGGACACTGAGCCAAGCTAACAGTAAGGGTTTCATAGCCTAACATTGACTTAGGACTGGGAACCTAAACAGTCTCTGTTAAACTGAAGTGACTATAAATTAAGCAAGCATTGTGTATATTACACAAAGAACTAATTTATCAAATTTCCTCTACAGAAACATATTGAAAAATGATTATTAGAGCTTCAAGAATTTTTTTAAAGCAGAAAAGACCACTACTTTCCCAATCCTAATAACTATAGATTAATCATTTTGATGCTGATACTAGCACAAACATATGATAATAAGTTAGATAAAATGAAAGATGACATATTTATTAATCTAGAATAAAACTGGTACATTGGCTTGAGTGTGTGGTGTGTCCACCACTCTGTCTTATTTGACTCTTTGTGAGGCCATGGACTGTAGCCCACCAGGATCCTCTGTCATCAGATTCTGTCAACAGAATTTCTCAGGCAGAAATACTAGTGATTTCCTACTACAGGAGATCGTCCTGATTCAGAGATCCAACTGGGGTCTCTTGCATTGGCAGGCAGGCTCTTTACCATTAGCGCCACTTAGAGTAAAATTAGGGGATGTTATAACTAGCATCTCTAGAAACAACATTCTCTGACTGTATGTTTATTTAAAAAAAAATGTTGGTGTAAAGTGAAAATATTTAATGAACCAGTTAAATTGTATAAAAGTGCTACATTAAGAAGATTATTTTTATTCTTCATTCTATTTCAGTGAAAATATTGCTTCCCAATGTGGGTTTTTGTAAGGGTCCTTGGACTTCCCTTGTGGCTCAGTCCGTAAAGAATAATTTGCCGTGCAGGAGACCTGGGTTCCATCCCTGAGCTGGGAAGATCCCCTGGAGAAGGGAAAGACTACCAATTCCAGTATTCTGACCTGGAGAATTCCATGGACTGCAGAGTCCATGAGGTCACAAAGAGTCAAACACGACTGAGCGACTTTCACTTCACCAGGTCAAGATTTTTGTGTTATAAGAAGGGCATCTTTACTAATGTGAATCTGCCTTACTTAATGTTTCTCTCAGCCATCAACTTATTCATTAATTCTGGAGAGTTTCAGGTAGGCTGAGATTGATGTTGCATAAAGTTTACTTCATCAATGATGATTAAGTAAAAAAAGTGAAGATGCTCAGTCATGTCCCGACTCTTTGCAACCCCATGGACTGTTGCCTATCAAGCTTTCCCGTCCATGGGATTTTCCAGGCAAGAATACTGGAGTGGGTTGCCATTTCCTTCTCCAGTGATCTTCCAGTCCAAGGAATCGAACCTGGGTCTCCCTCATTGTAGGCAGATGCTTTACCGTCTGAACCACCAGGGAAGTACCCTATCAATGATGATTGACTTTTATTTATTTTTCTCAAAATTGCAGTAAAATAAATCTTAATCTACTAGTAATGTAACCTAATCATTACCCAATTGCTAGTCAAATACATAATGTTACTATAGCAATCAAATAAATTAAAATGATTATAGAAAGCCTATATGATAAATTTTCAACAATTTTAAATTGTGTGAAACAGGATAATCATAAGTAAATATTAACAAATAATTAAGACTTATAAAGCCAAATAACATCCCAAGTATGTATGCTTTACACACACCTGGGGTTGTAGCAACCATCCCTGTTTCCCCAATCTTTCTATTTTTTCTGATTTCAGCTTGGTTTGTCTGAACTATTAAAGCAAGGCAAGGATTCTAAATTATTTTAGATGTCTATGCAAATATTCATTTTTTTTCTTTTTAGACCCTTTCACCAATCTTTTGTTTTACCTATCCCAAGTAGTATTACCTATTTCTTGCAAAAAAGAAAAAAAAAAGGTGCTACATTGGTGGCACACAAATTTTGCATGAGAAACACTGAATCCTTTTAATGAAAAGAAAGAAGAACAAAGCATTTTGAAGTCTGCTTACTTTTAAATAGAAACAAATAATTATTGATGTGTATGTTAGAGTTTCATTTAAGACTTAAATCAAATGTGACAATAGAAAATGAAAATCTGTTGTCTTTCTATATTCAGCTTTAGTAGCTGATGAACATATTGGAAAATTGTGTGTTGTAGAAGTGGAAGACACATTTAGAGACAAATTTCCAGCTAAAGCAGCAAAACTCATGTGTTTCTTTGTTTAAAGTCCAACCAACATCCTTGAGGATGAGCTCAGATTTTAAAGGAAGTAAAAATAATTGCTAAAATTTAGCAAAAAAATAGTATTTTAGACTATGGACTGTGGTTGGCATTAATTACACTATTAAAATATGTAAGTGGCTCATATAACTCAATACCAGAAAAACAAGCAACCCAATCAAAAAGTTGTAGAAGACTTAAACAGACTTTCTCCAAAGATATACAGATGGCTAATAAACATATGAAAAAATGCTCAACATCTCTTATTAGAGAAGGGCAAATCAAAGCTACAAAGAGATAGCACTTCACACCAATCAGAATGACCATCTTCAAAAAATCTACAATTAATAAATGCTAGAGAGAGCACGGAGAAAGGGGAACACCCTTGCACTGTTGGTGGGAATGTAAATTGCAGCCACTGTGTAAGACAATATGGAGATTTCTTAAAGAAAAACTAGGAATAAAACTACCATATGATCCAACAATCTCACTACTGGGCAGATGCACTGAGGAAATCATAATTGAAAAAAAAATCATGTAGCACAATGTCCATTGCAGCACTATTTAAAAATTTAAAATAGCTAGGACATGGAAGCAACCTAGATGTCCATCGACAGATGAATGGATACAGAAGTGGTGGTACATATACGTATAATGGGATAATACTCAGACATTAAAAGGAATGCTTTTGAGTCAGTTCTAATGAGGCAGATGAACTTAGAAGCTATTATACAGAGTGAAGAAAGTCAGAAAGAAAAAAAAATCACAAACAAATGCACATATATGGAATACAGAAAGATGATAGTGATGAACCTATTTGCAGGGAAGCAGTAGGGATACAGATACAGAGAACAGACTTGAGGACACAGGGCAAGAGGGAAGAAGAGGGTGGGGCAAATGGAGGGAGTGGCATGGAAACATATCTACTGCCATATGTAAACAAGATATGCAGTAGGAATTCACTGTATGACTCAGGGAACTCAAACAGAGACTTCGTGACAAATTAGAGGGATAAGATGGGGTGGGAGGGAGGTTCAAGAGAGAGGGGATATATGTATACCTATGGCTGATTCATGTTGATATACGGAAGAAATGAACACAATATTGTAAAGCAATTGTTTTTCGGTAACTCAGTTGTATCCAACTCTTTGTGACCCCATGGACTGTGCCACACCAGGCTTCCCTATCCTTCAGTATCTCCCAGAGTTTGCTCAAATTCATCTCCATTGAGTTGATAATCCCATGCAACCATCTCAGCCTCTGTCTTCCCTTTCTCTTCCTGCCTTCAATCTTGCCCAACATTAAGGGCTTTTCCAATGAGTTGGCCATTCATATCAAGTGCACAAATTATTGGAGCCTCAGCATTGGTCCTTTCAATGAATATTGAGAGCTGATTTCCTTCAGGATGGCAGGATTGATCTCTTTGAAGTCCAAGGGACCCTCAGGAGTCTTCTCCAACACCACAGTTCAAAGACATCAGTTCTTTTTAAGGGCTGAGTAATACTCCAATCATATAGGAAATGAAGCACTAGTCTATGTTCAATACCGGATACAGGATGCTTGGGGCTGGGGTATGGGATGATCCGGGGAGATGGTGTGGGGTGGGAGGTGGGGTGGTGGGGCTTCGGCATTGGGAGATCATGTACATCTGTGGCTGATTCATGTCAGTGTATGGTAAAACCAATGCAGTACTGTGAAATGGAATAAAATATTAAATTTAAAAAAATTAAAAGAAAAAAAGAAAAAAGAAAACCAAAGGCATCAGTTCTTCGGTGCTCAGCCTTTTTTATGGTCCAAGTCTCCCATCCTTATATGACTACTGGAAAAACCATACCTTTGACTATACAGATCTTTGCTGGCAAAGTGGTATCTCTGCTTTTTTTATACAGAATCTAAGTTTGTCACAATCTTTCTTCCAAGGAGCCAGCATCTATTAATTTCTTGGCTGCAGTTACTGTCCTCAGGAATTCTGGAGTGCAAGAAAATAAAGTCTGTCACCTGTTTCCATTGTTTCCCCAACCATTTGCCATGAAGTGATGGGACTGGATTCCATGATCTTCATTTTTTGAATGCTAGTTTTAAGGCAGCTTTTTCACTCTCCTCTTCCACCATCATCAAAAGGCTCTTTAGTTCTTCTTCACTTTCTGCCCTTAAGGTGGTTTTATCTGCATATCTGAGGTTATAATATTTATCCTGGAAATCTTGATTACAGTTTGAGTTTCATCTAGCCCAGTATTTCACATGATGTACTCTGCATATAAGTTAAAGAAGCAGGGTGACAATACACAGCCTTGAGGTACTCTTTTCCCAGTTTTATCCTAGTCATTTTTTCCCTTGTCCAGTTCTCAATTTTCCTTCAATTAAAAATTAAAAATAAAGATGCAATGAAAATTTATTACCAAATTTCCCATTTAATTTATCATGTTAATCATGTAAAATTTCTTATGATCATCTTGTAATGAAGTTGCTTGACGTGCCCCCAAAATATAAAGCTACGAATTTATTTTCTGTGTTCCCATTCTCTTCTGAAAACCATGACAAAATGACACAATAAGTTACAGTCATGTTGGTGACAAATTCTTCAATTGTTATATGTATAGTTTATTAGCTTTTTTCTTCAAACAATATTTTAATAATTATAGAATTAGCCCCAGAAATAGCCACCGGCTATTTTTTGGTATAGATAACATCTACTTAAAAAAAAAAGCAGATGTAATAAAGTGTCAAAACATGATTATCTCTGTAGGGTCACAAATGTCAGTAATTATATATGTCACAAGGATTGGACATCTTCCATTCATGCTCTCCTTGATTATGAAATTTTAAAAAATGTATTTTCATAGTTCAGTGTTAAAAATTTTATTTTTCTGTGGTTCAGATAACAAAATTCACCCAACTAATACATCATGGTCAACAAGAGTCCTAAGTTTAGTACTTGGGTGCAATCTCAAAAATGACAGAATGATCTCTGTTCGTTTCCAAGGCAAACCATTCAATATCACTGTAATCCAAACCTATGCCCCAACCAGGAAGATGTGTATAAGAGACAGTTCATGCTCTCCTTGATTTTAATTGCCTATTAACTCTATTCATCTTATATCACAAACTGGTGAGGGAATTGAAAATGTTCAATGTCTTGATACTAGTTACTTATAAGCAAAAAGAAATGAAAAAAAAGGAGATAATCATAAAATGAAAAAATACTCTTTCTCTGAATAGCAATGAAAGACATAAATATAATGTAATATATAAATATACCTTGTGTGTAGAGTCAAAAGTAATACTTCTATCTTTTTGACTCTTCTTTCTCAAAGTACAGAAACATCTAATCAACGGTTTTCTGCAATAATGAAAATGAGTATAGTATAGTCCAAGATATATTTAAACATACATCTGAAATAACTTTTGTGGGATAAATAGCATTTATTTTTTAATTTCAAATAAGAAGAAAGTGAGGCTTAAGAGTATACATTTTATTCAGAAACTCACACAGTAAGTGTAAAAGTCATATATAAACTTCAAAACCCAATTTCCAGTATATTATAAAACAGAGTGATGCCCCTTAAATGATGGACTAGTCAGAAAGTACAAATCCACAATTCAAATTTCACAAATGGAGCAGTTTAAGGTCTTTGCAAGTGTCTTGGCAACTATAATGCTAAAATGGAGTGGAGAGGAGTTTAATGTTGTTGAGGGTGAATCTGAGTTATGTAAGAAAGTCTGAAAATTGGGGATTGAGAGGTGTTACAGCTTATCACCTGAAAATAGCTGATATTTGGAACTGATTTTAAGGAAAAATGGTTTTCTGGAGGATGAGTATAGGCAGAGGAGGAGACTGAAAATCAAGGGCCTGATAAGAAAAATAAATGAATGTATTCACATAATGCTAAGGTAAGGGTAGATGTAGGAATTTGAGAAGAGTAAACCTTAAGAAAAGTTATAAAGAAATCAGAACAAAATGATAGTGAAGTAGTAAATAAA
>SJYC01105934.1:0-17590 GCA_006408675.1 Madoqua kirkii | reverse complement strand
AATAAACTGTCTGTAATGAAAGCCATGGTAAGACTTTTCTTTTTTAAATCTCACAAGGTCATTTCTAAGAATGCATTTCTTTTTTATAGAGAAATTATCTTCCAGTTTTAAATGCTGGTACATTCAGAATTTATTTCTGAGTCTCTTATCTTTTCACTAGAACTGTTTCCTCCCCAATTTCAATCTTTTTTTTGCTAAAGAACCAAAATCTTTTAGTTCTGTATTTACAAGAAGTGATGTTTGACATGTTATAAAAGTGAAAGCTGCTCAGTCATGTCCAAATCTTTGCAACTCCATGTTCTATACATTCCATGGAATTCTCCAGGCCAGAATACTGGAATGCGTAGCCTTTCCCTTCTTCAGAAGATCTTCCCAATCCAGGGGTTGAACTCAGGTCTCCTGTATTGCAGGCAGTTTTTGTTTGTTTGTTTGTTTGTTTTTTGTTTGTTTGTTTGTTTTTAACCATCTGAAGCATCAGGGAAATCCTTGAATATTGGAGTGGGTAGCCTATCCCTTCTCCAGTGGATCTTCCTGACCCAGAAATTGAACCAGGGTCTTCTGCATTGCAGGAAGATTCTTTACCAGCTGAGCTATCAGGGAATCCCAGATATATTATACTATAGTTTAATTTATATTTGTCTCACAAATAATGATACACTAGAACTGTTCTAAGGCCATATATATATATATATAACTCAGGTCTCCTGTATTGCAGGCAGTTTTTGTTTGTTTGTTTGTTTTTTGTTTGTTTGTTTGTTTTTAACCATCTGAAGCATCAGGGAAATCCTTGAATATTGGAGTGGGTAGCCTATCCCTTCTCCAGTGGATCTTCCTGACCCAGAAATTGAACCAGGGTCTTCTGCATTGCAGGAAGATTCTTTACCAGCTGAGCTATCAGGGAATCCCAGATATATTATACCATAGTTTAATTTATATTTGTCTCACAAATAATGATACACTAGAACTGTTCTAAGGCCATATATATATATATATGTTTATTCAACACACAGGGTCATTTTTTGTTTTGAACTGCTTCATAGTATATCAACAACACTGTCAGAAGATGACAGATTTAGTGTGATTAACTGTTCTTTTACTAAACATGCAAATTTAAATATGGTTTATTTTGCATCTGCTCAATTACTTAGACTACTACCAGTTTTCTAATATTGTCATGTCAGAATGTAGTCATGGCAGCAATGCAACATTTAGAATAAGAAGAACTGGGTTTTTGTTCACACTTTTTGTTCTTTATTTAGATCTTTCTAATTTAACTTTTTAAGTGCATTGTAGATTTTTCTGATAATAGCATGTACTTGGCTTATCTACTCTGTTGGCTTAAGAAATAACTAAAAAAAATCTTTGAAATGATTTTGTGCACTAGGGGAAATCATTATAAATATCACTTTTGGAGTTTGGTATCATAGTAATTGCAAAGTTTTTTTGAAATGAAACAATTTACTGAAAAAACCCATGAACAAATTCACTGAAATAAAATGGAATTCATTACAAGAAACTGCAGAGTCACTCTTTTTTCCTATATTACCTTTCATTTGCCTCTTGTCATTTTCATTTTCTCATCTTATCCCTAAAGAAAAACAGAGATTTCAATTCATCTACTGGTAACAAGGACTGGTTGTATCTAGCAAAATGTATTACTGCTTTGATTTTTGCATAATTCCTTTAAATTCTGCTAGTTGTTATCCTCTTGGCATGTCCACTTTTCCTCTGGAGTCAGGATCACTATGATCTCTTCTTTGATTTCATATTCATTTCCTTGCTGCCCCTTACACTCTATATAATGACATGGATGCCTATTATGCTGAGGAAAGAAGACATTTTTTGTGTACTTTAAAATAAGTGAATTTAAAGTTTTGCTGATGCACATGTAAAAATAATATATGATGGAGTGTAAAATTAGTTTTGGTTAAATGGAAATTTTAAGTAATATTGAATTGTGTAAAGTTAATAATTAGTGAAAGAAAAAAGTCAGAGACAAGTAAAAACAAAAAGGTACCAGAGGTACAAGATTTAAATCTGTGTTTTTCCTGTTGGTGGTTTCCCTCAGTGGCTATAAAAACATCCCAATACATCTCATATGTACTATTTATTCATTGTGCACATGCTTCAAATTGTTTGTCTATAAGAAGTTAATTATATACATATCCTTATTTCTGTGTAAAGTATGCATCAATAATTTATCCTAATATGATTTTAGGAAATCTAAGATATTTGCTTGCCTTATTACTCTTATTGAGCAAGGTAATTTAATAGTTGTGTTATTGTTCAAGTTGATGTGTTCTCTTACAATGTACTTTTCATGAGCTAGACACAATAGAGGGCAGCAGAGAAAGACAGGTAACATGACTCAATGGACATGAATTTGAGCAAACTCAGGGAGAAAGTGGAGAACAGAGAAGCCCCAGGTAATCTATGGGGTTTCAAAGAGTTAGAGATGACTTACCAACTGAACCACAACTGAACACTTACTTTGTGCTGAGCACAAATTATCATATTTGGATTTCTGGGAGAGTTTCAAAGATCTTCCTGTGATCAAAGGGATTTTACAATTTCATACAATCCTATTAACACTTGGAATTATAAAGTACTCTAATTAGACAGTAATTGAGGTATAAAATGATATCCCAGGTTTACTTTAATCACTGTTTCTAAATGCCAATGATTTTGAGCAGTTTTTCATATGCTTAGTGACTCCTTTGGTTTCTTATTCTGTAAAGGGCCTATATACACTATTTATTCACTTTCTATTATAGTTTTGGTGTCTTTGCTGTTAATTTTAAGAATTTTTTGTATATTCTAAGTTATTTTTTTCTGTTAGACATATTCAATTCTGTTGCCTATGTTTTAAATTTATGTATCTTTTATGGAGTTCTAATTTTAATAATTTTTTGAGAAACTTGAAAATTGATAATAAGTATATAGAGAAGTTTAAAAATACACAAAGATGTATAGAACAGACTTTAGACTCTGTGGGAGAGGGGGAGGGTGGAATGATTTGGGAGAATGTCATTAAAACACGTATAATATCATGTAAGAAATGAATTGCCAGTCTAGATTCGATGCAAGATACAGGATCCCTGGGGCTGGTGTACTGTGATAATTCAGAGGGATGGTATGGGGAGGGAGGTGGGAGGGGGGTTCAAGATTGGGAACTCATGTACACCTGTGGTGGATTCATGTTGATATATGGCAAAACAGTATTATAAAGTAAAATAAATTAATTTTTTTAAAGGCAAAATCTGTGAACTTTCCTGGTGGTCCAGTTGTTAAGACTACACCTTCCACTGTAAGGCATGCGGGGTCAATCTCTGGTCAAGGAGCCTAGATCTGGCATGCTTTGTGGCTAAAATAGCAAAACATAGAACGGAGCACTTCTGTAGCAAATTCAATAAAGACTTTCAAAAAATGGAAAAAATAAAAATAAAAATACACAAAGAGCCCAGTAGATATTTTAAAAAGAAGATAATGTAAGCCATGCTATAGTAGATTATAGCATGTCATATGTTTTAAATTTTAGCAAGTTTGACAACATACTAATAAACCAATTGAAAGAACAGAAAGCTGAAAACTGACCATTTATAGATAGCCTTCTCATACACATTAAAGTATTGCCATAAATCATTTAAGAAAGATAGAGAATTTCAGTAGATTGCATCAGGAAACCTAGCTTGTTGTATAGAGATAAAGAAACTTAATCAAATGTGTCACACAAGGATGGAACCTAGATTGACTGAATATTTAATTTTGAATGCTAAACCACAAAGTTAATAAAGAAAATTAAGAAAAACTTTAGTGTCCTAGAGGCAGAAAAGAAACTTCTTGCATGCATCAAACTTTTACAGAACAAATGACAAGGCAAAACAATAAATTTAGTTACATCGGAATTGAAAATTTATTTTTATAAAAGACTTTATTGTCATTTTCAAATTTATTCACTACTAATAAAGAATAAAGAATAAATATTTTTTAAATTATACCAGTAATAACAAAAATATAGTGTCTATAAATAAATATGTGTAAGAAATTTACATAAAGATGGACTCAACATTTTAAAGTTTTTTTTTCCTTTCAACTTATCTCTAGATTCATGTCAATGAAATTCATGATCAACAAACCTTTTCCAGTGAACTTACACCCAAGAATGTGTAAATTATTGAGATTTTTACATGAAGGTAGAGTTTTCAAGATAGCATATGTATTTGGACAGAGATAGCAAAATTAAATAATTCTATAGAGAGAAGGTCTTAGAAACTATTCCCCCTACATATACAGAAACTTGATTAATAAGAGAAGTGGAGTGACCAGAGCTGGAATAGGGAAAATTGTTATAATTTCAAGAATACATGCTACTTTAATAGTATACATCAATTTATGAAAGCACTTTCTTTAGTAATTGGCATATAGAGCCAGAATTCAGTAGCTAATGGATACATGCTGTGGTTCCCCAGGACTGTATACTTATTAAATTGATATATGTATCAATCACTGTGGACGGTGACTGCAGCCATGAAATTACAGATACTTGCCTCTTGCAAGAAAAGCTGTGGCAAATCTAGACTGTTTATGAAAAAGCAGAGACAGCACTTTGCCAGCAAAGATCTGTATAGTCAAAGTTATGGTTCTTTCAGTAGTCATATTATAGATGTGAGAATTTGACCATTAAGAAAGCTGAGCATTGAAGAATCGATGCTTTTGTACTGTGGTGTTAGAGAAGACTCTTGAGTGTCCCTTGTACTGTAAGAAGATCAAATTTGTCAATCCTTATGGAAATCAGTCCTGAATATTCATTGGAAAGATTGATGTTGAAGCTGAAGCTCCAATACTTTGGGCACCTGACGCGAAGAGCTGACTCACTAGAAAAGATCCTATGCTGGGAAAGATTGAGGGCAGAAGGAGAAGTGGATGACAGAGGATGAGATGGTTGAATGGCATCGTAGACTCAATAGATATGAGTCTGAGCAAGCTCCGGGGGTTGGTGAAAGACAGAGAAGCCTGATATCAACAACTCATTGGGTCGCAAAGAGTTGGACACGACTGAATGGTGGAACAAAACAACAACCTGCAAACTGATGGTACAAAATGTGTCTTTTTAAAATTTTACTTTATTTTACTTTTCAATACTGTATTGGTTTTGCCATACATCAATATGAATCCACCACGGGTGTGCACATGTTCCCAATTCTGAACCCCCTTCCCACCACCCTCCCTATATCATGTCTCTGGGTAAGTCTTCTCCTTTTAAGTAACTTCAGAGAATTGAAGGAAAGATTGAGGTAGAGCTGATGAACTCTTGTGTTGTATATATCTTCATTTAGACAAGAAGCAAAATATTATCCACCATATTTAATGTGGCTCAGATGTTTCAAAAGGACATGCTAGTTTCCAGGCCATTCTTTTCTCTATACTTATTGCCAATTAAATTTTCTTTGGAAAATAATCCTTATGTCATTAGCAAGTGACTCTTGTATAAATTATAAGCTTGGTATGTTAAGACCTCACAGTCTACTTCTTTATCAGGATACCAAATTTGGGACACCTTATGAGTATACATTAATAGGCAATGATAGTGCCATTCCTAGTTCTAAGCAACAAGGAAAAATCAAAATCACTGCGTCCTTGAGTGAGAATGTATTCTAGTTGGTGAAGTGATAATCAAGCTAAGGGTCAACAGTTATCTGTAGAATTAATTATGCCAAAGAAAATTACTTAAATTATTTCTATTGCACAGTGTCTGTGGGTCACAAATTCTGTTGAAGCTACTCAGGATGCTTCTGACTCGAAATCTTTCATAAAGCAGATAATAACTTCTTATTCCCAGCCACAATCAGAAAACTCACTAGCAAGATCCTTCACAGGACTATTGGCTGTTGGCGGGAGGCATCTTTCCTTGCCATATAAACCCAACCACTGGGTGATTCACAAAATAACAGCTTGCTTTCCCCTAAATGGAAGAGGTGGAAGCTACCATTTTGGGGGCAATAATGTCAAATCTACATTCCATTGGTTCTTATATTTTCTTTGTAGGAATGAATCATTAAATCCTGCCTACATGGAAAGGAGAGATTAGCCCAGGTAAAGAATGCCAGGATGCAGGGCATCTTTGGGGGGCACTTTAGAAGCTGCTTTCTGTAGTAAGTAAATGAATAGTGATAAGGACTAAGAAGAAAAGTAATGCAGAGAAGGAGATAAAAAGTTTCCAAGGGAAACACTGAAATTTTAGACAGGATGAAAAGACAGCACTGGCAATGAAAT
The DNA here is from genome assembly GCA_006408675.1 of Madoqua kirkii. Taxonomy (NCBI): domain Eukaryota; kingdom Metazoa; phylum Chordata; class Mammalia; order Artiodactyla; family Bovidae; genus Madoqua; species Madoqua kirkii. Next base: position 11,317 of record SJYC01105934.1, on the reverse strand, counting down.
CTGACACAAGTAAAAGGGGATGACACATGTGAGGATGTGAGCCAAGACCATTTGAGACTAAGAAAAATGGCAAATAAAGAGATCTTGATATGTTACAAATCAGTAATGAGAAAATTAAAATTAGCACATACTGATAAAGTTATAATTGTCTCTCTCACTCATCAGACTAGGATAACAGACAAGGCCAGCTCAAAGTTAACATGAAACAGTATGTCTCCAAGGATAGCTGCAGCTGTAAAGTGTCATAGCAACTACCTTCTTTAGTGACTACTGATTTCTTAATTATTGAGAAATGCTGTCCCCTGGAAATCATGTCATCAGAAACACTGTGGTTTGAAAGCATGTAAGAGTGAGATATGCCACTCCTGCCTGGGTATCTACATCATTTAGTACAGAGTCCAGCCTCAATTCTCAATCCAGGTCCTGAGACGCAAATAATAGTACTCTAAACAATTTTGTTGTTTCCATGAAAACAGGATCTTGCATCTACTTTCCAATCAAGACGTCACATTGACCATGTTACACAAAGTCCATTTCTGTTCTCAGCTTATCAAACCCAGCTTCAGTTAGATTTCACCTACTTACCACTTTTCCAAAATTTTAAAACTTTCTTCATTCCTTTATGGAAATATCCCACGGTTCCCCCAGTGTATAGCCTTTTTCATTGAAATAGGTCCATGAGTGTGACTTTGTGGCACTACAAGTGTGCCCCCACTGATTGTAGACTGATTGTGCTAGACAGGTGAGGCATATTGAGAGAACTAAGAATCAGTAGCAAAGGAAGACAGAGAATACATTTTCCCTCCTTCAGGGTAATAAAATATCTACTCAGATGAGGAATACTGTTATATTGCTGGCACTGCAATAGCTAGTATCATTCATCTCTTTGGAGACATCTGAACAAACTAATTGAAGAACATGGATCGAGACATTTTGGATGGATAATGACAGGTTTTCAACCTTGGATGCATGATGGAATTGGAATTAATGTGCTCTATGTTTTCTGGGAAAAGGTTCTACTCTGCCTTCTTTGGAAACCAGCATAATTACATGTGAAGCTGTAGTTTTTCTTTTGAAAGCAGTCAAGATGGCGTTTTGGGATTTTCACTCCCAAAGGTAATAGCCAAATACTGGATGATCAAAATTTTAACTAGCAAGTAAAAGCATTCAATACTTAGTGTGGATGTGGCCATGGATATTTACTGTGAGTAGTATTTCCAATCGCTTGCCTGTGTTCTGCCTTCCTGATTACTGACTGTGAGCACATGGGCTATCCCACCCAGCTCCTACTGGGACCCAGTGACTGTTTTGGGTAAGGATGTCTGTAGAGAAAATTAAAGCTGACCATCAGGAACTCTGTTTCAATGTTTAACCTTTTTGGAGGGTGGAAAGGGGCAGAGCATGTTAGACAAGTCCATTTGTCAATATAGTTTGCTCACATAACCAAGCAAAACTTTACCAATAATATGTTTCACAATAATTATGATTCCATTTGTTTGACTTCTGTGTCTATCTCTAAATTGATTTTGAATTTATGTGGAATGCACATTATGGATGAACACTATAAAGCTTAAATCATCTGCTCCAGCCGCCATCCTAATTTCCTATTCTTCATCTTATCCAAACATCTGGAAAATACTATCTACACTTTCTCATTTATTTAGCAAGTAATTCAAAGATGACTCATTACCAAAGCTCTACTGAACCCCTTTTCAAGTTTGCAATGATCTCCATGTTGCTAAATATCCTTGTCCAAATCAGTATATAGAAAGTTCGGCCATTCTCTCTTTCATGATATATCCCTTTTCTTAGCTGCATATACCTCAGCAAGTTTCTTTTATTGATATATTATCCTTTACTCCACCTGTAAAATCTAACATCTGAGAACCTCAGGGAGGGTTGCTTCTCAATCCATGTCTTATTCTCTCCTCCTTATAGAGAATTTCATCTGTTCTTAAGATCTTAATCATAAATGTAGTTAATACACACACACACATTCACACCATGTTTCCCAAGATATTTTGTTCAGACAAGGTATATTTCATAAGCTCTTTCAGACCCCAACTCAGTGAAAAATATACCTGTCACCTTTATCTAAATAACTAACAAGCTCCTCAGAGCTTCTCGGTGGCTCAGTGGTAAAGCATTGGTCTGCATTGGAGGAGACTTGGGCTTTATCCTTGAGTTGAGAAGATCCTCTGACATAGGAAATGTCAACCTGCTCCAGTGTTCTTGGTTAGGAAGTTACATGGACAGAGGATCCTGGTGGCTAGAGTCCATGGAGTGCACAAGATTCAGACATGACTTGGTGACTAAACAACAAAACAAATAGTTCAGGTTAATGATTTCAAACTTTACTACCCTCATGCCCTCGAGAGCTGCTCATAACTAGTTTACCCATTCATAATAAACATTATGCCATTCCACTCATACCTTCAATTTCAAACTAACAATCATCCTTATTAGCCATCCAAATGTCCCACTACCCTCAGTTCAGTAGAGTCAGTTCAGTTCAGTTGCTCAGTCGTGTCCGACTCTTTGCAACCTCATGAATTGTAGCATGCCAGGCCTCTCTGTCTATCACCAATTGCCAGAGCTCACCCAGACTCATGTGCATCGAGCTGGTGATGCCATCCAGCCATCTCATCCTCTGTTGTCCCTTTCTTCTCCTGCTCTCAATCCCTCCCAGCATCAGGGTCTTTCCCAGTGAGTCAACTCTTCACATAAGGTGGTCAAAGTATTGGAGTTTCAGCTTCAACATCAGTCCTTCCAACCGGTCTCCTTTAGGATGGACTGGTTGGATCTCCTTGCAGTCCAAAGGACTCTCAAGAGTCTTCTCCAACATCACAGTTCAAAAGTATCAATTCTTCAGTGATCAGCTTTCTTCACAGTCCAACTCCCACATCCATACATGACCACAGGAAAAACCATAGCCTTGACTAGACAGACCTTTGTTGGCACTAGCGTAGGCACATGTAATTCTTGTGCATAACTTCTATAAATTCACTACAAACTGTAATTATCTGTATCTTGAACACAATGCAATAAACATCTATCAGTCTCTTTTTGATGGTTCTTATTTCCTTCCAAATAATTCTATTTTAAAGGCTTATTTTTTCTGATCTAATGTGGTCATATTCTTATTTATATGATAATTCTTTAAGCCCATCCCTTTTTACCTATAGCCCATTTTTTATAACTTTTTTTTTAGGAAAGGAAAATAAGCTTCACCATCCTCTTTTCAAAATTATTTCATAACATCCCATTATAAATGGATACTACTACTACTAAGTCACTTCAGTCGTGTCCGACTCTATGTGACCCCATAGACAGCAGCCCACCAGGCTCCCCCGTCCCTGGGATTCTCCAGGCAAGAACACTGGAGTAGGTTGCCATTTCCTTCTCCAGTTTTCCTTTAAAATTGGAGGAAGTTACAGTTCAGTAACTTTTCAAAATTATTTCATAACATCCCATTATAAATGGATACTACTACTACTAAGTCACTTCAGTCGTGTCCGACTCTATGTGACCCCATAGACAGCAGCCCACCAGGCTCCCCCGTCCCTGGGATTCTCCAGGCAAGAACACTGGAGTAGGTTGCCATTTCCTTCTCCAGTTTTCCTTTAAAATTGGAGGAAGTTACAGTTCAGTACACACAGGCAAAGTTGTATCCGACTCTGTGTGACCCCATGGACTGTAGCCCACCAGGCTCCTCTGTCCATGGAATTCCGTAGGCAAGAATACTGAAGTAGGTTGCCATTTCCTTTAGCATTTGACTTAAAAAATCACGTAAGAGGGCACAGCTTTTATTTCATCCACTACTAGACCTCTATCAGTAACTGGACTGCTCCCTGCTGTCACAAATAAGCTGTGTCATTTCTAGCGCTGTGTTTTAGAACCTCTAATCTCCTATCTCAATGAGGATAAGTCTAAACAAAATACTTCAAGGTCTGTGTCAAATGATAACTCTTCAATAAAGTCTTCTTTTACTTTGGTCTTTCATGAGCTCAACATTCAGAAAACGAAGATCATGGCATCCAGTACCATCACTTCATGGGAAATAGATGGGGAAACAGTGGAAACAGTGTCAGACTTTATTTTGGGGGGCTCCAAAATCACTGCAGATGGTGACTGCAGCCATGAAATTAAAAGACACATACTCCTTTGAAGAAAAGTTATGACAAACCTAGATAGCATATTCAAAAGCAGAGATATAACTTTGCTGACTAAGGTCCGTCTAGTCAAGGCTATAATTTTTGCAGTAGTCATGTACGGATATGAGAGATGGACTGTGAAGAAGGCTGAGAGCTGAAGAATTGTTGCCTTTGAACTGTGGTGTTGGAGAAGACTCTTGAGAGTCCTTTGGACTGCAAGGAGATCCAACCAGTCCATTCTGAAGGAGATCAGCCCTGGGATTTTTTTGGAAGGAATGATGCTAAAGCTAAAACTCCAGTACTTAGCCACCTCATGAGAAGAGTTGATTTATTGGAAAAGACTCTGATGCTGGGAGGTATTGGAGGCAGGAGGAGAAGGGGACAACAGAGGATGAGATGGCTGGATGGCATCACTGACTCGATGGACATGAGTCTGAGTGAACTCCGGGAGTTGATGATGGGCAGGGAGGCCTGGCATGCTGCGTTTCATGGGGTCACAGAGAGTCAGACACAACTGAGCGACTGAACTGAACTGAACTGATCTCTTTGTGGATGTTTTTGAAGCACTTGTAATTTATAAATACAAGTGTAGGTATCTCCCTTTTCTAGTTGTTTTAGACCCACAGAGTTTAAGAATATTAAGCATATCCTCAAATCCTTTCACACACTGCCTAATCCAAGAGGAATAGTTTAGAAATAGTGATTGAATCATATTTAGATAGTAATATTTATCAACTAATAAGTGATTTATAAAGTTAGATAATTTAGCTGTGAGATTTTTCTACTCATTAATTGTCATTATCAACCCTTTTCTCTTTTTTGCTTTGAATATTTGTGCCTCAAAATGCTACTCGTATAAAATAAGCAACCAAAATCTATTTTTTGGCACAGGTTAGACAACAACTATGAAATTGTTTTCATAGATTTTTTTAATGTATTCAATAGTGTAGGTATCATTAATATAAAGAAACTTGAAGTAGTGCTATTTATTTCCTGCATAGGCAAAATATGTCAAAATTTGGTCTTAGTCTCTGTTACTTAGCACCATGATAGACATGAAGTCAAGGTGTACATGAATAAGGCATAGATTTCTTAGAATTCAAGAAATAAGGACATGCTATTGTTAATATTAATATTGTTATTATTAGTCCCAGTAGAATGTCCCACCGTGTTACTTCGTGTGCAGCATATAGTTGAAATAGGCTACAGATTTCCATTCCCTAGTTCTGTGTAGCGTATAGAGAAACTACACATCTCCAATTCATTACCTAAATAAACTGGGTATACTTAAGAAACTGGGAGGAATACTTCTGTAACATAAGGACTGGTTAGCATGCATAAGTTGCACAATCAAGACTATGGTAATTAAATAAAACAAAATAAGAACAACAAATAAATTATGCATTTGTACCTGTTAAAAGTTTAATAATGATAATATGATGCTCTAGGGTGAGCCAAAAGAAAAGAGGAATCTGTACAGTTAGAAAGACAAGATTTCCCCACACATTAAATGGCCTGAGGGCTGTACTTAAAATATGTCACTTAACCAGTAACCCCTGAAGTGTCTTACTGCTTAATCATGTAATAGTCACAGTTTGTGTGGCAGACAGCCCACTGCCAACTAAACTTAAGTGCTTAGATTATTTTTCTCTCTCTGGTTCCATTTTTTAAAATAATCTCTCTTATCCTATTAAAAATATGTGTGACTTGACCCCCAGTCTAAAGCATGATTCCCCCAAAGTGGTTCCCTGTAAGGCTTGGTCAAAACATGATTTGTGAGAGAGATTGTGAATATATTTTATAACACTAAGTTGAATCCTAAAGGAAAAAAAGCTAGAAAATCTCCTCCACAAGGATTTCATTCAGCTCACTTTTAAACTTGATCCATAATTTGATCGAATGCTCTTGGGCACTATTAAATAGTAATAATGAACTTCACCTAAAGCCCTTAGTAATTTTGTTCCACATTTCCTTCTCTAATTATCCACTATTCCCTATTTATTACTACTTCATTCTCTGCCTTCAGGCTGTCTAAAAATACTAAGAATGATAAATTAAACAATACATTTGGCATAAAGTTAACCAGTGGGGAGGGTTATAATTTAATAGGTTGTCTTCTGAATTAATTATTTCTGGATTATTTAATTGCAGTTTCTAAACAAATCTCTTAAAATATATGACATTAGAACTTGCAGTATATTTCTCATAAAATTATTATGGCAAGATCACAGGTTATCATCATCATCTAGTTAAGATTAATTTTGTGGTAATTTTACTGCACATGTATAGAGATTTACTAGTCCTATTTTTCTAAGTGGTGTCTTCTATAGAATTTAACAATATTTTCCTTAGTATCTCACCAGTGCAGATGTCTAATTGCTGGCATTTTGAAACCAGTGCCTTTTCCCCCCTAAGTAATAATAGCCATTGACTTTTATGTTAAAGCCATGAGTCTTACTATATGTTTATAGTTTTTAGATTAAGTAGTAGAGAACATGATGATACCCTGCATACTATTTATTTATCCCCTTCAGTCTCAGTAGAGTTCTGTGATAACCAGTTACTGACTCTCTGAGCTAAAAATCTCATTTTATCTAAAGAAACAATCATTTAGAAGAATCCACATTGCTAAATGACAAGCAAGCTATTTGTGGTGTGAAATTTAACTCATATTGTGTAATTCTTTTAGTATTTTTCTTATACAAAGACTAGAAAATTTTTCTCAGAAACATTTTTTCTTAGAAAAACAGAACTTTTATGAAGTTTCTTACAAAGCCAATAAACAAAAACTTCTCAACCATTCATCAGCAGTCAGCAAGTCCAGAGGAAGTGGAACAGCTCATCTGGTCTTAACCTCTGGAATGTCCCCAAATTAATTCCCTGTTACATCCAGCCCACAAAAGCCTTCTCAGATTTCATGTATGAATGGCTGCAGTGGTGATCCAAAGCTCTTTACAACTTCCTTCAATTCTATGAACTTCTGGGCAACTGCTTTTTTAATGCTTTGCAAAGCTCAGTGGTAGAAAGTTTTCACTAAGTATTAGGGTGTCATTCAACTGTAAAGTCTTACATTTTAAAAATATATCAGGTACTTATATATATATTTTTTTTCTTTTAAATATTTTTCAATCTTACTACAGAAGTAGATGAAGCTTCCTAGGTACTGATAACCACAGACTAGTTATATTCTTGGCACCAAGAATAAAATAGATTCTGTAAGACTCAAAAATAGCTATAACCGTCTCAGAAAGAAATATTTAATAAGATAAATGAATTTCAAAAGGAAAATGAAATTCTTATACAATATAAATATGAAGTACCAATTACTACAAGGACTTTGGAATACTATTTGACATAATTAAATTGAAAAATCAATGCACCCAAATGACTCAGTAATTTCGTAAAAGGATACACAGGTGCACCAACAAATTTGGATAAAAATATTCATAGAAAAATATTGCATAAAATGCTCAAACTGATAATGTGAAGCAATAGTAAATCAGGAAAGTATCTTGCAGATGGGAATACCAGACCACCTGACCTGCCTCTTGAGAAAATTATATGCAGGTCAGGAATCAATAGTTAGAACTGGACATGGAACAACAGACTGGTTTCAAATAGGAAAAAGAGAATGTCAAAGCTGCATATTGTCACCCTGCTTATTTAACTTATATACAGATTACATCATGAGAAACACTGGGCTGGAAGAAGCACAAGATGAAATCAAGATTGCCAGCAGAAATATCAATGACCTCAGATATGCAGATGACACCACCCTTATGGCAGAAAGTGAAGAGGAACTAAAAAGCCTCTTGATGAAAGTGAAGGAGGAGAGTGAAAAAGTTGGCTTAAAGCTCAACATTCAGAAAATGAAGATCATGGCATATGGTCCCATCATTTCATGGCAAATCGATGGGGAAACAGTGGAAACAGTGTCAGACTTTATTTTGGGGGGGCTCCAAAATCACTGCAGATGGTGACTGCAGCCATGAAATTAGAAGACATTTACTCCTTGGAAGGAAAGTTATGACCAACCTAGATAGCATAGTGAAAAGCAGAGACATTACTTTGCCAACCAAGGTCCGTCTAGTCAAGGCTATGGTTTTTCAAGTGGTCATGTATGGATGTGAGAGTTGGACTGTGAAGAAAGCTAATCACTGAAGAACTGATGCTTTTGAACTGTGATGATGAAGACTCTTGAGAGTCCTTTGGACTACAAGGAGGTCCAACCAGACCATCCTAAAGGAGATCAGTCCTGCGTGCTTATTGGAAGGACTGATGCTGAAGCTGAAACTCCCATACTTTGGCCACTTCATGCGAAGAATTGACTCATTGGAAAAGACCCTGATGCTGGGGGGAATTGGGGACAGGAGGAGAAGGGGACGACAGAGGATGAGATGGATGGGTGGCATCACCAACTCGATGGACGTGAGTCTAAGTCAACTCCGGGAGTTGGTGATGGACAGGGAGGCTTGGTGTGCTGCAATTCATGGGGTCACAAAGAGTTGGACATGACTGAGCGACTGAACTGAACTGAATTGAACTGATCTTGCAGTATCTATATATTGTGGGGATACTACATAATGATAAAAAAAAAATAACTACAGTTACCTGTAACAATATGGCTGAATCTCATTGACATAGTATTGATTGAAATAAGCCAAACACAAATTATATATTCACTTATATAATGTTCATTAACAGGCAAATCAGGCTGTAGAACTGAAATCAAGACCATGGTTACTTTCAGGGAGAAAGACGATATTGTTAATTGGTGTGGCCAGAAGCCTGGGTAGTTTGGCAGTTTTACTTGAGCAAGGTGGGAAACAAATGTGTTTACTCATTCAATGGTATACTTATGATTTGCGCATTTCTCGATACGTCCATGTGGTGGTGGTAATTTAGTCACTAAGTCATGTCCAACTCTTGTGACCCCAATGGGACTGTAGCCTGCCAGGCTCTTCTGTCCATGGGATTCTCCAGGAAAGAATACTACAGTGAGTTGACATTTCTTTCTCTACTAAACAGGTCTTAATTGCAGTGACCTCACTGGACCATGGCGGAGAGGGCAATGGCACCCCACTCCAGTACTCTTGCCTGGAAAATCCCGTGGACAGAGGAGCCAGTAGGCTGCAGTTGATGGGGTCGCTAAGAGTCGGACATGACTAGTGGCTTCACTTTCACTTTTCACTTTCATTCTCTGGAGAAGGAAATGACAACCCACTCCAGTGTTCTTGCCTGGAGAATCCCAGGGATAGGGGAGCTTGGTGGGTTGTGGTCCATGTGGGTCACACAGAGTCGGACATGACTAAAGTGACTTAGCAGCAGCAGCAGAAGCAGCACTGGACCATGAAGAGGCTCAAGAGAGACAAAGACTCCTAAAGTTCTTGACTCAAGGCTTGGTACCCCGAAAGTTTTCCACACAACATAAGTTCACTGTGAATAATGATGAGGAACACTCCTGGTGGTTCAATTAAAAGGTTAAAAAATAATTTGATGTATTTGAATATGAACATCTATTGTTTTTTGGCCCACTATCACCATGGTTTCCACAGTGATCTACCTTATAGACTTCAATTTGATCCATTTCTTTCTCTCATTTCCCAATTCAAACTACCATGAATTATTTAATTTGAGGTTTTGTGATATGTTTTCCAATTGTCCTCCACATGATTCAATTTGATGTTCATGTCCATCATTGTTCTCCTAATGGAGATTCTCCCCATTTCAAGTTTAAACAAACTCCCTCAAATTGATCTGATTTAAATTACTTTGAACTGTCTTAGATAATGTTCTGGAACCACTGCTTTTAGAATTTGACACTTATGATTGCATAGTTTCTTTAGTGAATTTGATTACCTACCAGAAAATGATTAAACTATTTTACTTTGCTTTAGAGGCCTTGCGTTGTCAGATATTTACAATTTTATTGTTATTTACCCAGGTTTTCTGTATAAAGTGGCTTCTTTAGAAAGCATTCCATTCTCAATATTATGGAAGAGATATTCTTATTACAGTTTCTTTCTTCTGCCATATGTTCATTCATTTCACATATTTTTTCTTTGTTTACTCATATTTCAACAATTGTTTTCCGAAGTTGTCTTTGTTTCAGTTATTTCATGAAGTTTTATTTGATTATACCAGATTGAATGATCTCCCCTTCTTTTGTATCACTTTTATAATGTTTACAAAATGCACAGTATGATGATTAATTACACTCCCACTTACCTACAAAGATTCTATTAATATTATGTGTCAGGTATGCATATATACAGATGTAATAATATGTATGGGGGAGTGTGGCTGTGTCTCATGTTCTCTTCTACAAAATCACACAGCCATGCACAAATGAAAGGAAGAAAGCACATAACTAGAGTATACAGGAATATTCAACCTAGTAATTTTTTAAAATTTATAAGATATTTTATAAAGCACATATCACAAGAATATATTGTATTATTTTTAAAAATAGGAAAAATCACTTGCAACAGATCTTACACAAGGAATAACTATGCCAGCATGTGCTTCAGCTTCTTGAAATGACTGTGGAATTTGCGATCCCTAAGGTAAATTTATGAGAGAAAGCATAAAAAGTAAACATAAAAACATAAAAACACTTGTTTAAATATCTGCTTTAACTTTTTTCAACAAACTGGTGACATTTCTACATAAAAAGAAAAGGCTTTCAAATTAAGTAAATGTTTATAAACATTAGTCAGGTAATAGAAATTTTCAAATGCCCATGCATTTCTTTGTATAGCATAGCTTAAAGTGATTTTCATTTAACAAAATAAGAAAATAACAGTGTGACATTTGCAGATAACTATGCCTGACTTGCTGTGCTAATTTTGTAAAGATATTAATAATTGTTTTATGTTAATTGTGTTTGAAATAGCATCCATGAAATTATAGTTTTATATTTATTTATTGTACAATTATCTAAAATTATTTTCAGTCAAAGCCATCTACCATGTAAATAATGCTTTAAAATTTAAAACTATAGAAACAAATCACGTTTCTAGTACTTTATTCATTTCCAAGTAGCATCAAAACTGCATGCATAATAAAATTTGCTGCTTTTCCCCCAAAATAACAGTCAATTAACTAGATGAATGCAACTTTCTTTAGCAGCTGTTTTGACATATATTACACTTTCTATTTTT
>SJYC01105932.1:0-18973 GCA_006408675.1 Madoqua kirkii | reverse complement strand
TAACCTGCAGTAGCAAATTTGAAATACGTTTACATATAGAGTAAATAAAAGCTTGAACATAGTCTAAAAGATGCTGGCTAAGTGGAGTAACAAATGAAATGAGTCCATAAGGTTGTAATTGAAAAATTAATCAAGTTATATATATAATCAAAAATAAAAAAGACAGCTTTAAGTAACTTGTTTCTATTCTTTAAGATAAAACCATGTTACCATGTTCAAATTTTTCTTGGTCATCACTTCTATTTTAAAACTAAGGTTTATCATTCCCGTTTTAAGATATAATGAAAAATATTGTAAATAAGTACTTTATTTTATGGTTTCTTTAACTAACCACCTTATGAGTATGTTTTCACCCTAAATTTATAAGAATTGCACTTCTTTATTGTATATCTTCTATAGAAAATTTATGTTATCAAGAGACTCAATTTATATCATTTCACTAATGGCTCAGGATAAGAGATAGATATAATCAATTTTTATTAATAGCAACATTTACATATCTATATAATTCAATTTTTCAAGCTTTACAAAATAATCATAGTTTTTTGTTGATTTTTTTTTTGCAAAGAGAGATTTTATATTAATCATGGCATTGTAATGTAATAGATTATACCGTTAAAGGAGGAAAAGGAGAGAAGCATAAAGCATTTGTTTGGTAGCAGAGTTAGAGTCAATAAGCCTAGAAGAAAAGAACATGCATTTCATATTACTTTAACTTTACTACTGCACATTATGTGCACAATAATCACACTGAGGAAATGCAAGTATCTGTGTCTCAGTGAAGGTACATTAAAGTTATGTTGTGATTTACAAAGAGTTGGTCATGCCCTACTCCAAAAACTACTTTATGACTCATCTTTTTTTTTCCTTAGCTACAGAATATGTGATTTCTATTGGACCTTGCTTTTATATCTGAGTGTTAGGCTACTGTGTCCTGTAGTTATCAACAATTTAAAATGACCGTGTTCACATTTCCATAATGTCTTATTTGCAAATGTCAAAAATATAACAGTTATTAATATTGATGATTTTGTGAATATATATGAAATTAATTTATCTTACATATAATGTAAATACAGGTGAAAAACACATAATGAAAATTTTCACACTAAATTTATGGCTGAATTATTTCTCAGGAAATCCTCACCAGTCCATTAGCTGATGCTAAAGCTCGTTGCTAAACACCACATGCAAAATCTATTACTCTCTTTACTTCTTCACTATTTTGTTGTTTCCAAGCTAACAGACCATGATTTCATTTCCCAGAGAACAAGAATCTTTTTCTAGAGAGCCTTCTAAACTCCAGCAAGCCTCATCAAAAAACTGATAATCAATGAAGTGTGTACACATGAAAATCTCTAAAGAATTCTGATGAAGTAGTGTATTTTTACAGCTTGCCTGTCTTCAGAGAAGCTTTACGAATGAAGCCAATTGCTTTCTCCGCTGGGAATTCTAGATGGTAGAGATCAAGGAAGAGGCTAATATTTACCATTCCACAAATTAAAGACTACATGGTAAGTCTAGTGTCAGACAGCTTTAATTATTTTCCCTGCTTTGTAGTTTGAATAGTTTAATCTGGGTTTCCCTGCAGCTGACAACTTAGAGTGAAAAACCAAGCAGAATGTGAGCATTTACTGAAGCAGATAATGTAGCTCAAAAATGCAGACATTTTCCTGGGATACAAGACAATGTTTTGCATAGCTCTAGCCATTCAGCTGAGTGAACATTCCTATATTCATTTAATGCAGAAAACATGGGTAATGATATGGTTTTCAACACATTTGATTGAGGTAAAAAAAAAAGTGAAAATATCTTGATGTAGAATATAGGATTTTGTTAATACTGTATCATTTATACTAAAGTTACAGTGCATACAAGGAATCAACATATATTTTTAATGCAGCAATCAGAAAACATTTTTCATTTATTATATGTAATTTATGGGCTATTTTCATGCCTATTACTTTTACTATTATAGTTCACAAATAATAACAGACAATTTAAGGAAATGAAAAAGGAAATCAGAATGATGTTCTTCTGATGCTAAGAAACAGGTATTTTAAAGCTTTCAAGTTTAATTGGGTGTTGTACAATTTCAAATCTAAAGGCCTAATTGTTTAAGAAAACTTGAAGCAGCCTCATGAGGGATATGCCATTTCTGTAGCAGAGGGAAATTGCAAAACGGTGCTGTGTTTGGAAATTCTTCTTTCTGTCCTATCTAATAGTCTCTCATTATACACATCAGTTAGATTCATAATCTCTTAATTTCATTCTTGTATTTTTTCCAGTATATAGTCTCACAAAATTTTCCTTGCAACTCATATGATCCATTGGGGGGGTATTCATTTTTTTAGTGAATCTCCAGTACCAGACATAATGTACCTATTTCTGGATGGATCATTTATTCGATAATCATTCATTCACTTATTCATTCATCAATCTGTCAGTCAGTAGATAATTATTGATTACTGAATATGTGTTATGCTTCATATTAGACCTTGAGAATTCAATATAAATTAAATTCAACCACTAGCCTAGAGAAGCTTATGGTGCAATACTTGCTACTCATCTTAAATTCCTTATTGATTGACTTTCAGAACATACAAGAGCATCTTTAACAAGTCTTACTGTATCGGTCAATAGATAATTATTGATTACTGAATATGTGTTATGCTTCATATTAGACCTTGAGAATTCAATATAAATTAAATTCAACCACTAGCCTAGAGAAGCTTATGGTGCAATACTTGCTACTCATCTTAAATTCCTTATTGATTGACTTTCAGAACATACAAGAGCATCTTTAACAAGTCTTACTGTATCGGTCAGCTCTGCAGTAGAGAGAGAAGTCTCAGTGCCTCATGACAGTAAAGTTCTGTTCCTTGCTGGTGTACCAGCTGGGGCTCTGCTCTTGCTGTGTGTGATGTTTTCATGTCTGGATCTAGGAGGTGCCAGAGTGAAGAAGGAGCAGCCACTTGGTCATGAAATTCATGGAGTAGAGAGTACGCTGAAGAGAACTGGGAGAAACATACATGACTTGAGTCTTTTCGGAAAAGGAAAGTGAATGTCAATCAGTTGTGTTCGACACTGTGCGACCCCATAGACTATACAGTCCATGGAATTCTACAGTCCAGAATACTAGAGTGGGTAGCCTTTCCCTTCTCTAGGGGATCCTCCCAACCCAAGGAACTGAAATAAATTACTTTCTCTCCTGTTTATTGGCTAGGGAATGTCATATGGAAAAACTTGACAATAGGGTAGGGAGTCTGAGTCATGTGGGAATTTTCAATAAGTAAGAAGGGACAAATCCCTCCAGCAAAGGGAGTAAAGGACATGGAGTAATCATAGAACCAGCCAGTTTATCTGTGTTCTTATGGTAAGAGGAGATTTTGACATTTCATAATGGAATTTCTATTTAGGCTGTGATCAATACTTATTTTAAATATTTCAATCCATGGCATTTTATTCTTTGGATAACTTTAAGCTAAATCTCTCACCTAGTCCTCATACATTGTATCACAAATATTAAATTATCAAGAGATGAAAGAACTGTTTAATAGTTTAGATTATGAAAGAGCACATAAGAATTAGCCAATAACATTTTGGTATTTTGCCTAGAAAATAAGTCAGATACTACTCCACATAATTCTCTCCATATTAAAAGGATCATTACACATGCTAAAATCTGTGTAGCATCCTGTTAAAATTTTTTTTGCTAACTAAGATGCTTAACTATCTTAAAAGCAAAATGTTTATTTTTTGAATATATCTATACATATAGATAACTTTATTCAGTGAAAATTAGATTTTCTGTCTCAGAGAAGCTTATCTTCTACAGTCATGTCTGCTAGTTATAAGCCTGAGGAAGAGAAGGATTTTATGAGCAGAATGTTTTAGGTGAAATACAGCTGCAGGTTTGAAATTTCATTATGATTCTCTTCTATTTCCATCACCCCACAGGAACACATGGACTTAATTCATCAGAGCCCCGCTATTATCTGTGCAACACCCTCAACATCCATATCCACCCCAAACCCATTAACATGGCCAGTTATAGCATTTACAAAAGAAATCAGGCTTTGAAATACACCAGTGCTGGCAGCATGCCCCGTATGCTTCTAAAACATATACAGAAAACTTCACAGCAGGATTTTTCTCAAAAGAATAACAATAGTCTCTTTATACACCTAAAATAGGAAGCATATGTTCATGCTGATACATTTAAGTGGATTTGATTCTCATTCATAAGGTGATGGATTGATTTAAAGATGAAATATAGAAGTTCCACATTTGGAAGAAATCCTCTCCACTACCAGCTATTGTAAAATACTCTGCCTCGTGTAAGTATAATCCTGAGGCTGCTAATTTCCAAATGTACATTTCGAACTCAGATTTTTCACATGAGCTCAAAATTCAGGTATCTAACGCTCTGCAAGAAATGTCTACTCATACCACTAACTGAAATGCAGCAGTTTGAATATTAAATTGTTTTATTTACTCCCATGTTAGGTCCTCTGTGATGTTCCTATCTAAGAGAGACACATCACTAATCCCCCACTGACTTAGTCACAGACTTGACTTTGGCTCACTCATTGAATCCAAAAATAAGTCCTATCGATGTGGTTTCCAAAATATATCTCAATCATCCACATCATTCTATCTCTATGAACACCACCACTTTGCTGCAGGGATCTAAAATATCTTCTTTTATTTATAAGTTCATGCCATTCTCCACAATTTGACCAGATTTGATTATTTAAAAATTCAAAACTGTGTCATTTCTCTACTTAAAACCTTTCAATGTCCCTCATTGTCTTTATGAGATTTCAAAATCTTAATATAATACACAGCTTCTTTCCAGAATTTTCTCTTGGCACACCCTCAGTCCCTCAATGTCACAACCACATTGAACTGCATTCTTGGGTTTCTCCTCTCAACCGCCTTGTTTTCTCCTCTTGCCCACCTCTTTGTTCATCAAGCTGGCTTGACATTTCTTCTAAGTATAGCTATGTCAAATCTGTGCCATCCACTTCTAAGGAGGTATCTAAGAGAAATAATATATATGTTCCTCAGAAGACTTGCTTAATAATCTTCCTAGAAGCTTTAATAATAATAGGCAAGGAGTGAAAATAACCCACATTTTCATTAGTGGAGTGATGTGGTAATTTTTCCCCAAAGAGAACTGCCCAACTAACCATACCTCCTGTTGGTCACTTTATGTAGTCCCCTTTCTTGAATTTGTGTTGCTCTTGTAATTTCTCATTGACTGTTGGAATACATCAGTTGTGAAACTGTGGTTTCTGACGCTGGTTCATAAGATTTGCAGCTCATTCTGCATTTTGGAACATTCAGGATTTTGGAACATTCTCTCTTGATACACACTCTTATAGAACCCAGTCATGGTGATATAAGAAGCCTAAGTTAACTACATGATAAAACACTGGTTGACACTACCAGCTAATAATCCAGCCAATATCCAGCATCAGCTGCCAGTCATGGGACTGAGCCATCTAGGGAGTCCAGCCCCACCTTCAACCTGTGATTGCAGGAGAAACTCTGAGTGATCACTGCCCAACCAAACACGATCAGCCCTCAGCACTGTTAGAAACAGTATTTATAGCTTTGTGAAAGTCACAGAAATAGGGAACCAGGACAAAAGGATTACAAAAATTATAGATTCATGTAATGTTACTCTACACAGAAACAACAATGAATACTCCTGTGTGCAAAAAGTTCTTAACACAAAATAGTACATGTGGTATGGCTCAATATAAAATGTAAGTTTAAAAAATAATGCCATCTCATCTAATTAGAACAGTGGTTTAACAGTGGTCATGATGTAATCTTCTGGCATAGGGAAAATGTTTTGTACCTTGATAAATGGGTTTGGTACATGAGTGTAAAACTCAAATTGTACACTTAAGATGTGTGTATTTCACACTATGTAAATTGTACTGAAAAATTGTCATTAAGCCAAAAGCAGTATTTTTGTAACAATAGTGACCAGTCAGCCCTGGATAAGTTATTAAAAGCTGTTTTTTCCTATGTCAATAAAGTAACTATTGTCATATTTAAAATGTGTATTATATAGTGTCAAGATCTTCCATTTTATCACTTCAGCACAATGTTTTTCTTAATTTCTCATATGACATATTTTCAAGAACTTTTAGTAACTGTATGTTTTCTTGTTATTTGCCAATAAATATTAAGGCTTAAGGGCTGATGATAAAATTCCAAAAAAAAGGACCATTGTATAAAAGCATGAAATTATTATCTTCATTATGGTCTGGTATAAACTAAGATAGTTTTAGTTTTGGCAAACTCATGCTGTCCACAATAAATAAAATCTGAGGGTCTTTTTTTTACATATATTAATTGTTCTAATACTTTTTATTCTCCATCTTGAAATAAGTGCTTCATTTTACACAGCAGTTCTCAAGTCAGTTTTTTATGCCCACATTTGCTGACATCCTAAGCCATGTCATATCCCATGCTTTGAGCTCCTGTAATATCATGAGCTCCATTACCACTTCTGTAACTGAAGTTATCACATTGTGATGAATTGATTCAGCAAAGAATACTGTTGACATGCTTTTAATCCTCAGCATTTAATATGATCTTAAAATCTCCTCCACAAAAAAATTCTTACTGCAATTTTAATTTTTAGATATTCCTCACAAGCTATAATGATAAAAATCATGCCATCATGCACACAGACAGATTCTGGCCAGTAGGTCAGCTATAAGCATTAACCCAGGCTGTGGGTCACTTCAGAGCTTCTCAGGTGGCACTAGCGGTAAAGAATCCGACTACCAATACAGGAGACACAAGAGACATAGGTTTGATCCCTGGGTCGGGAAGATCCCCTGGAGGAGGGCATGGCAACCCCCTCCAGTATTATTTGCTTGGAAAATCTCATAGATACAGAAGCCTGACAGGAGAATCCCATAGATAGAGGATTCCTTAGGGTCACAAGAGTTGGATATGACTGAAGCAACTTAGCAAGTGGATCAATTCAGTTTTAATTTTTTTAGAAATGTGTGATCTACAAAACATAAAACATACATACTGAAACACTAGAATAATAAAAACATCATAACAACACATTCAAATTTCTCCCCAGGTCCTCAAGGGGATTTATTGGCATTATCTACAAAAAGCCTTTCAGATAACCATAAAGACGTGAAATAAAAATATGGAGAAAAAAATGCTTCAATGAATTAAAACACATTTATCGGATTTAGAGATTGATTATTTACATTCCTATGATGTGCAATTTCATGGTTAGTGACAGGTTATTGGTAAGTGATTTTTTTTCTCAAGAACTGATATAAATTGAGCATTATTTGTTTCACAAAAGTTTTGAATCCCATTTTATATTTGTCACCATTCTTGTTTTCTTTTTGTCTCAGTGTCTTTAGTTCAGTATTCATTCCTCACTTACTATTTAAAGGATAGATAAGGCACCATCATTGATAAGAGGAGAAATATCATTGAAACATTAAGCTATTTATAAAATGAACTTGAGAATATAAAACAAAATTTTGCCTCTGAATGACATAATCACAAAATACCACTATCTCTCAAGGAACCATTTGAGCACATGACATTAATGGAACACTACATGTAGAATTAAATTTAAAAAATAACGTGGAGAATGAAGGAAATATGTAATATCAAATCAAAATGGCAAGATCTCTACCATTACACTTTCATATGTATGTTATAGCTAAGTAAATGCAACAAGTTAGGCAACAAAAGACTTCCAAAACAAAAGACACACTCAGTGCAATCATTTGATTTGGTAATATAGAACTTTCCATGAAGCTCACTCAATCTTTATGTCTCCATTGCTCACGAGGGTCAGTTAGCATAATAAGAATTCCATGACATATTTAAATCTTTTGCTCCCTTAATTCTGATTACATACAGAAAATAGAAAAAAAAAGAGTGTTGAAATAATGAATAAAGGATGAAAGCAAAGAAAACTAAAGCCTGATGTCTATCTACACAGACATTTATTTGTATATCTAAGTGACAAACATAAACTAGGCTGTTCTGAAATTGGGCTGATTATTTTTCCACATTATGAGAGTTTCTTGTAATTTTATATTATTATTCATTTGAAACTACTAGATGATTTTAAACAAGAATATTCTGATCTTCGGTTTAACATATACAGTAAGTTACCTACATAGTAAACTACAAGCTATGAACTTTTGAAAATGCAAATGTGAGTTCACATGTCCAGTCACTTAGGTTAATTCTTATTTCTGGCATATTTTGTCACAAGTGAGGTTTCTTTAAAAGTGGTTATGCTTTTGTGTACAAGCTGGAGATAGATCTGCAAGAGGACAACTTCACTGAACTCCCTGCTATGTGACACAGGAGCTTACAATGAAGACCTGAGGGAATTGGAGGCCCAGAGAAAGAATGAAGAGATAAGGGGAAGAAGAAATAAATGAAGAACCAAAGAGACTTATGATGCAGGAGATGGCAAGGAGATTTTATCTGAGGAAGCACTGTTAGTTTTTGAGGCCCAGGATCCTAACATAGACTGCTATACGAAGGTTGAGACAATGGTTCAGAACTCAATCTAGTGCTAAGGTGTCACTTAAAGATAAAAAGAGCTACTGCCTAGACATCACTGGATAATTTTTTCAAGGAGGTAGATAGAATTGAATCCAGGAAGGAGCCAAAACCTGTGTCACTAGCATCAGGCATGAGTGAAACTGCAGCTGGCACTCCATCTATAATTGCTGATGATCCTTCAGCTCTTCCATTTGCTACTTCTTGTATCTCTTCCAGTCAGTAACTGTTCTTGCCAGCTCTTGAATGTCAGCTGTTGTACTGTACTACTGTAGTTTTCAAAGTCCTGTTTTTGTTCAGTTGCTAAGTCATGTTCAACTCCTAGTGACTCCATGGATTGAACTATGCCAGGCTCCTCTGTCTTCCACTATCTCCTGGAGTTTGTTCAAATTCATGCCCATTGAATCAGTGATGTCATGCAATCATCTCATCATCTGTCACCCCCCCTTCTCCTTCTGCCATCAATCTTTCCAGCATCAAGGTCTTCTACAATGAAGTCAGCTCTTTCCATAAGGGGGCCAAAGTATTGGAGCATAACCAACAGTCCATCCAATGAATATTCAGGGGAGATTTACTTAGGGGTTGATTGGATTAATCTCCTTGTGGCCCAAGGGACTCTCAAGAGTATTTTCTAGCACCACAAATTAAATGTATCAATTTTTCAGCAGCTAGGCTTCTTTATAGTCCAACTATCCCATCTGTACACATGACAACTGGAAAAAAAAAAACACATAGTTTTGACTATATGAACCTTTGTAGGCATGGTGATGTCTCTGCTCTTTAATAGATTATCTAGGTTTGTCATAGCTTTCCTTTCAAGTAGCAAGTGTCTTTTAATTTCATGGCTGCAGTCAGTTAATGAATCATTGATTCATTCAATGATTGATTCATTCAGTCAATGATTAAAAAATCAATCACTAATGATTTTGGAGCCCAAGAAAATAAAAGCTGTCTCTACTTTCAGTTTACCACCTTCTATTTGCCATGAAGTGATGAGACCAGCTGCTATAATCCCATATATATATATATATATAAATGTTGAGTTTCAAGTCAGCTTTTTCACTCTCCTCTTTCACCTTCCATAGGCTCTTTATTTCCTCTTCACTTCCTCCCATTAGAATGCTATCATCTGCATATCTGAGATTGCCAATATTTCTTCCAGAAATCTGGATTCTAGTTTGTGATTTATTCAGCCTGGCATTTTGCATGGTATACTCTTCATTTAATCTAAATAAGCCGGGTGACAATATACAGCCTTGTCATACTCCCTTCTCACTTTTGAGCCAATCATATCTTTTTCCATATATGGTTCTAATTGTTGCTTCTTGACTGCATTCAGGTTTCTCAGAAGACAAATAATGTGGTCTGACACCCCCAACCCTTTTAAGAATTTTCTACCATTTGTGATGATCCACATAGTTAAAGACTTTAGCATGGTCAATGAAACAGAAGTAGATTTTTTTTTCCCTTGAACTACCTGTTTTCTCAATGATACAGTGAATTCTGGCAATTTGATCTCTGGTTCCTCTGACTTTTCTAAACGCAGCTTGTACATCTGGAAGTTCACATACTGCTGAAGCCTAACTTGAAGGATTTTGAACATAATCTTGCTAGCATGTGAAATGAGTGCAATTGTGTGGTAGTTTAAACATTCTTTGGTATCACCCTTATCTAAGATTGGAATGAAAACTGACCTTATCCAGTCCTGTGGTCACTACTTAGCTTTCCAAATTAGCTGACGTATTGAGTGTAGCACTTTAATAGCATCCTATTTTAGGATTTTAAATAGTCAGTTGTAATGCTGTCACCTTCACTAACTTTGTTCATAGTAATGTTTCCTAAGGCCCCAAAGACTTCACACTCCAAGATGTTTAGGTCTATGTACTAGCATGTGAAATGAGTGCAATTGTGTGGTAGTTTAAACATTCTTTGGTATCACCCTTATCTAAGATTGGAATGAAAACTGACCTTATCCAGTCCTGTGGTCACTACTTAGCTTTCCAAATTAGCTGACGTATTGAGTGTAGCACTTTAATAGCATCCTATTTTAGGATTTTAAATAGTCAGTTGTAATGCTGTCACCTTCACTAACTTTGTTCATAGTAATGTTTCCTAAGGCCCCAAAGACTTCACACTCCAAGATGTTTAGGTCTATGTGAGTGACCACCCCATTGTGGTTATTCAGGTCATTTGTCTAACTCAGTCTAACCAAACCATGCCTGCAGGGCAAGCCAAGAGGGGCGGGTCATGGTGGAGAAGGCTGGCAGAATGTGGCCCACTGGAGAAGGGAATGGCAAGCCACTTCAGTATTCTTGCCTTGAGAGCCCCATGAACAGTATGAAAAGGCAATATGATAGGATATCAAAAGAGAAACTCCACAGGTCATTAGGTGCCCAATATGTTACTGGAGATGAGTGGAGAAATAACTCCAGAAAGAATGAAGGGATGGAGCCAAAGCAAAAACAATATCCAGTTGTGCATGTGACTGGTGATAGAAGCAAGATCTGATGCTGTAAAGAGCAATATTGCATAGGAACCTGGAATGTCAGGTCCATGAATCAAGGCAAATTGGAAGTGGTCAAACAAGAGATCGCAAGGGTGAACATCAACATTCTAGGAATCAGCTAACTAAAATGGACTGGAATGGGTGGATTTAACTCAGATGACCATTATATCTACTACTGTGGGTGGAATACCTCAGAGGAAATGGAGTAGCCATCATGGTCAACAAAAGAGTCTGAAATGCAGTACTTGGATGCAGTTTCAAAAATGACAGAATGATCTCTGTTCATTTCTAAGGCAAACCATTCAATATCACAGTTATCCAAGGCTATGCCCCAACCAGTAATGCTGAAGAAGCTGAAGTTGAACGGTTCTATGAAGACCTACAAGACCTTTTAGAACTAACACCCCTCAAAAAATGTCCTTTTCATTATAGGGGACTGGAATGCTAAAGTAGGAAGTCAAGAAACACCTGGAGTAACAGGCAAATTTGGCCTTGGAATACGGAATGAAGCAGGGCAAAGACTAATAGAGTTTTGCCAAGAAAATGCACTGGTCATAGCAAACACTATTCCAACAACACAAGAGAAGACTCTACACATGGACATCACCAGATGGTCAACACCATCTGATTGATTATGTTCTATGCAGCCAAAGATGGAGAAGTTCTATAGTGTCAACAAAAACAAGAGCAGGAGCTGACTGTGGCTCAGATCATGAACTCCTTATTGCCAAATGGAGACTTAAATTGAAGAAAGTGAGGAAAACTACTAGACCATTCAGGTAAATCAAATCCCTTATGATTATACAGTGGAAGCGAGAAATAAATTTAAGGGCCTAAATCTGATAGACAGAGTACGTGATGAACTATGGGATGAAGTTTGTGACACTGTACTGGAGACAGGGATCAAGACCATCCGCATGGAAAAGAAATGTGAAAAAGCAAAATGGCTGCCTGAGCAGGCCTTACAAATAGCTGCGAAAAGAAGAGAAGGGAAAAAAAAGGAGAAAAGGAAAGATATAAGCCTCTGAATGCAGAGTTCCAATGAATAGCAAGATAAGAAACCCTTCCTCTGCAATCAATGCAAAGAAATAGAGGAAAAGAACAGAATGGGAAAGACTAGAGATCTCTTCAAGAAAATTAGCGATACCAAGGGAACATTCATTTCATGCAAAGATGGGCTCAATAAAGGACAGAAATGGTATGGACCTAACAGAAGCAGAAGATATTAAGAAGAAGTGGCAAGAATACATGGAAGAATTGTACAAAAAGATCTTCCTGACCCAGATAATCATGATGATGTGATCACTAATCTAGAGCCAGACATCTTGGCATGTGAAGTCAAGTGGGCCTTAGAAAGCATCACTATGAACAAAGCTAGTGGAGATGATGGAATTCCAGTTGAGCTATTTCAAATCCTGAAAGATAATGTTGTGAAAGTGATACACTCAATATGCCAGCAAATTTGGAAAACTCAGCAGTGGCCACAGGACTGGAAAAGGTCAGTTTTCATTCCAATTCCAAATAAAGGCAATAACAAAGAATGCTCAAACTACCGCACAAATGCACTCATCTCACATGCTAGTAAAGTAATGATCAAAGTTCTCCAAGCCAGGCTTCAGCAATATGTGAATGATGAACTCCCTGATGTTGAAGCTGGTTTTAGAAAAGGCAGAAGAACCAGAGATCAAATCGCCAACATCCGCTGGGTCAAGGAAAAAGAGAGTTCCAGAAAAACATCTATTTCTGCTTTATTGACTATTCTAAAGCCTTTGACTCTTTGGATCACAATAAACTTTGGAAAATTCTGAAAGAGATGGGAATACCAGACCACCTGACCTGCCTCTTGAGAAATCTGTATGCAGGTCAGGAGACAACAGTTAGAAGAGGACATGGAAAAACAGACTGGTTCCAAATAGAAATTGGAGAATGTCAAGGCTGTATATTGTCACTCTGCTTATTTAACTTATATGCAGAGTATATCATGAGAAATGCTGGACTGGAAGAAACACAAGCTGGAGTCAAGATTGCCAGGAGAAATATCAAAAACCTCAGATATGCAGATGACACCACCCTTATGGCAGAAAGTGAAGAGGAGCTAAAAAACCTCTTGATGAAAGTGAAAGAGGAGAGTGAAAAAGTTGGCTTAAAGCTCAACATTCAGAAAACGAAGATCATGGCTCCAGTCCCATCGCTTCATGAGAAATAGATGGGGAAACAGTGGAAACAGTGTCAGACTTTCTTTTTTGGGGTTCCAAAATCATTGCAGATGGTGACTGCAACCATGAAATTAAAAGGCACTTACTCCTTGGAAGAAATTTTCCAACTAAGGTCCATCTAGTCAAGGCTATGGTTTTTCCTGTGATCATGTATGGATATGAAAGTTGGACTGTGAAGAAGACTGAGTGCCGAAGAATTGATGCTTTTGAACTGTGGTTTTGGAGAAGACTCTTGAGAGTCCCTTGGACTGCAAGGAGATCCAACCAGTCCATTCTGAAGGAGATCAACCTTGGGATTTCTTTGGAAGAAATGATGCTAAAGCGGAAACTCCAGTACTTTGGCCACCTCATGCGAAGAGTTGACTCATTGGAAAAGACTCTCATGCTGGGAGGGATTGGGGGCAGGAGGAGAAGGGGACGACAGAGGGTGAGATGGCCGGATGGCATCACGGACTCAATGGATGTGAGTCTGAGTGAACTCCGAGAGATGGTGGTGAATAGGGAGGCCTGCCGTGCTGCGATTCATGGAGTCGTAATGAGTCGGACAGGACTCAGCGACTGAACTGAAGACATTTCTTGTGTAGTTTTCTGTATATTCTTAATCTCTTTTGCTTCTCTTTGCTCTTTACCATTTCTGTCCATTACTGTGCTCATCCTTAAATGAAATGTCCCCTTGATCTCTCCAATATTCTTGAAGAGTTCTCCAGTCTTTCCCATTCTATTTGCAGCGCTAATTTAAGAATGCTTTTTTTATTTTTCTCTCTTATTTTCTGGTGCTCTGCCTCAAGTAGTATATATCTTTCCCCTTTTCCTATGCTTTTCAATTCTCTTTTTTTCCTCAGCTATTTGTAAACCCTCCTCAAATAACCATTTTGTCTTCTTACATTTCTTTTTTTGGGGGGTAGTTTTTATCACTCCCTGCTATACAATGTAATGAATCTCTCTATATAGTTCTTCAAGCACTGCTTTTTTTTTCTTTCTTTCTTTTTCTTTTCTTTTCTTTTTTTTTTTTTTTTTTTACCACATCTAAACCCTTGAATCTCCACTGTATAATCATAAGGGATTTGATTTAGGTCATACCTGAATGGCCAGTTTTTTCCCTTCTTTCTTCATTTTAAGTCTGAATTTTGCAGTAATGAGCTCATAATCTGAGCCACAATCACCTCTAGGTCTTGTTTTACTGACTGTGCTTCTTCATGTTTGGCTGCAAAGAACATAATCAATATGATTTCAGTAGTGACAGTCTGGTGATGTCTGTGTGTAGATGTCCATGTCTTCAGCTGTTGGAGAAGAGTGCTTGCTATGTCCAGCATGTTTTATTAATAAATTCTGCTAGCCTTTGCCCTGATTTATTTTGTACTCCAAGGCTAAACTTGTCTGTTATTCTGAGTATGTCTTGATTTTCTTCTTTTGCATTCCAATCCCCTATAATGTAAAGGGCATATATTTGTTTGTTTGTTTTGGTGTTCTAGAAAGTTTTATAGGTCTTTATAGAGCTGGTCAACTTCACCTTTTTCCATATCAGTGGTTGAGGCATAGACAAATTACTGTGATGTTGAATAATTTGCTTTGGAAACAAGCAAAAACTGTCTATTCTTTTCTTGAGATTGCACCCAAGGACTACATTTTGGACTCTTGTTGACAATAAGGGCTCCTCCATTTCTTCTAATGGATTCTTGCCCAAACATAAACAGTATAAAATGATCATATGAATTAAAATTTCCCATTCTCATCCATTTTAGTTCCTAAGATATTGATGTTTACCCTTGCCATCTCCTTCTAGACCATCTTGAAATTACTTTGATTGAATGTACCTAACATTTCAGGTTCCTATGCAATATTGTTCTTTACAGTATCACACTTTACTTTCTACAACAGGCACATCCACAACTGAAAGTCATTCTTGCTCTTGCCTAGCCACTTCTTTCTTATTGGAGCTATCAGTAATTGTTCTTTGTTCTTCCCCAGTAACATGCTGGACACCTTCCAACCTTGGGGGAGGAGGAGGTCATGTTTAGGCTCAACTTTCTATCTTTTTGCCTTTCCCTACTGTCCATGGGCTCCTCCAGGCAAGGACGCTGGAGTGGGTTGCCATTTCCTTCTCCAGTGGATTATATTTTGTCAGAACTCTTCACTGTGACCCATCTTTCTTGAGTGGCCCTGCACAGCATGACGCATAGTCATTGAGTTATAAAAGCCCCTTTGTCAGAACAAGACTATGATCAATGAAGGGCAGATATGTATTGTAATAATATTATATATACATACATACACACACAGTCTAATAATATTCAATTATAAAAAGAAGAAAATCCTGACACTTGCAAAAACATGGATGAACCTTGAGGACACTATGCTAAGTGTACCATAAGATTAAAAATCTTCAAATTTTTGTTTTTATGTAATATTTGTGTGAGAAGTCTTCTAAGCTATTACAATGCAGTACTATTAATACATAAGTAATTGTCTTAGTTGGGTACCTAAGCTAACTTTGTTGGAATTATTAGCAATTGAATTTACAAATGCACTCTCAGGACAGAATTAATTCATATGTTGAGGGCTGACTAAACTCAGTAACTCATTTGAAATCAAATTCAAGTTAATTTCTTTCACATGCTTTCCAAATCTATTTCTTTCACCAAATATCCCATTTCCTTGAGGCACACAGTATTCTATTCACCCCTTAATAAATCATTCTCAATATCATTTCTACATTTTTTGTCAAACCTGATGCAAATTCATCTGTAATTCATCTCCTAAATATTATGCAGTATCAGTGGTTATAATCTGAGGTACTACCACTAATCTAATAATTTTATATGTACCAATTGGTCTTTTGAAGTTTATACTTTAAAATCAAGGTGAGACTTTGATATTTCTTTCTCAAAAATTCTTGATGATTTTATATTGTATTCATGATAAATATCTAAATCACTTCATATGTCATCATGTTCCATTGACTTGTGTCATCTGTTTCGTCAGTCCGTCTCACAAAAAAGTTATTTGATTTAACTTGGTATCTAACCCTTTCCTCTTTCTGATGAATTACCATACATGCATTGTCACTTACTTTTCCTTACATGTCTGGATCCTAGTTATTGAGCTATCAATTCTAATTAACTCCTTAGGAGAGCATTCCCTAGCAGCTGCTGGCTGACCTAGGGTACTTTTGTAATTCTTTCATAGTTTTAGTGTCTTTAGTTGCATGAATTGAAGTGAAGCGAAGTTGCTCAGTCGTGTCTGACTCTTCGCAACCCACGGACTGTAGCCTACCAGGCTCCTCCATCCAAGGAATTTTCCAGGCAAGAATACTGGAGTGGGCTGCCATTTCCTTCTCCAGAGGATCTTCTCGACCCAGGGATTGAACCCTGGTCTCTCGCATTGCAGGCAGACACTTTAACCTCTGAGCCACCAACAGTGCTCATCAAAATGTATGGTAACATCTTGTGTAATTTCTTTCTATGACAATTAACTTTAAAACTGTTGAGAAAAGATGTCATGAATTCTATTTCTGAATTTCTAGCACCTGCTTCTATAGTACATTTAAAAAACTGGCTGAAAAGTGTTTTTGAGTTAATAAATTATCAAATGATTGAGATTCAATAAATAAAATTTTGCATAAAAATCAATTCAAGAATAATTAAATTTTAGATATTAACAAATAATTATATATAAATTTGATCATCCTTCTACTGAAGATTACCAAGCCACGACAACAGAGGAACAGAGGTTGACATTAATAAATCTGACATTTATAACTATTACTATCATTTGGAGGTTTTCCAATTTCAAACAAAAGTTGTTTTAGAGAAAGATATTAAAAATGGTAAAATAATAAACCCAGACTATAATCTACAAAAATAGGGTAATTTTGAATGAAACGATGCATAACTCAAAATAAGAAATCAATAAGTGCTTCTAATTACATGTTTGAGTTGTAAAGAGAATTAATAGTGGAAAATAAACTAGAGAGCATATAAAAAACAGAGATCACTTTGCCAACAAAGGTTCATATAGTCAAAACTATGATTTTTCCAGTAGTCATGTATGGATGTGAGAGTTGAATCATATAGAAGGCTGATTGCTGAAGAACTGATGCTTTTGAACTGTAGTGCTGGACAAGACTCTTGAGAGTCCCTTGGACTGCAAGGAGATCCAAAAAGTCAATCCAAAAGGAAATTACTCCTGAATATTATTGGAAGGACTGATGCTGAAACTGAAACTCCAACTCTTTGACCACCTCATGTGAAGAGCCAGTGGATTGGAAATGACCTTGATGCTGGGAAAGATGCAGGACTCCGATTCAGGAGGAGAAGGGGGCAACAGAGGAAGAGATAATAGGATGACATCATCAACTCAATGAAGATGATTTTGAGCAAACTCCAGAAGGTAGTGGATAGGGAAGCTAGCTGTATTGCAGTTCATGGGGTCACAAAGAGTCAGATACAACTTAGTGACTGAATAACAAATAGTGGGAGATGGGGAGCAACATATGAAGAAAATACATAAATGTATAATATAAAAAGTTTAAAGAAACAAAAAGAAGGCATAATTCAAACTCCAAGAGGAGAGGAGAGAAACTGGAAGAAACTATATCAAGACTGTTCTAAAACTGAGAGAGTTACATGAAGA
The DNA here is from genome assembly GCA_006408675.1 of Madoqua kirkii. Lineage (NCBI taxonomy): Eukaryota > Metazoa > Chordata > Mammalia > Artiodactyla > Bovidae > Madoqua > Madoqua kirkii. The sequence continues at coordinate 1,030 of SJYC01105932.1, read as the reverse complement.
AAGTAGTGGTTAGATAGTCATCACCTCAGTATTATTACTGAATTCAGAAGGTAGGTTTTAAAGAAAATAACTGGAAAATTGTAATTCAATACAACAAAATATTCTTTAGTATTAAAAATAATACAAATATATTTTCTGAATAAAACACAACTGATATAATTTGTCAAATGTAGGCCTGGATAATAATAATAATAATAAAGGAAGTGTTCCATTTATGGGAATAATGACATATGTAAGTAGAGAAATAAAGAGAAATTGAACATGATAAAAAAACATACTTGATAATGGTGAACTTGTTGGTCCAGACTAACTCTTCTACTGAGAATGAGTAGAAAACCTTTATAAATATAGAAGTATTGTCCTATAAATTTCAGTGAGCCAACAGCAAAAATATGAGGGTTTATGGGGCTGTGAGAAGAATAAAACTTCAGGAAGTTAGACCAATATTAGGGTGTGCATTAGCAGTATCTGACAATTCTCAGTAAAGCAGAAGAGTGGTAGAATGTCTATTTAGAAAATATTGAAAGAATCATGTTCCTAAGATAAAAATCTGATATTGGATCCCATGATTTCAATTCAGTTTCCATAGCAATACACTGTGAAGGTAAGGTATACATAGGAAAAAAATAAAAGAAAAATATAAATATTCATAGAGACTAAAGTCTAGTTTTGTATTATTATTTTATTAAATTTCTGAATGAATTAAATAATATTAGCATCTCTAGTCCAGTATCTGCCAGAAGCAAAGCATAGATTCCAAATATTGATGCAATCATTAAAATGAAATATATGGCAGTCAAAAATAATGCACAGTGCTAAGATATAACCAGATATGCATGAAAGTCACTTGGCCGTGTCTGATTGTTTGCAACCCCATGGACTACAGAGTCCATGGAATTATCCAGGCCAGAATAATGCAGTGGGTGGCCTATCTCTTCTCCAGTGGATCTTTCTAACCCATGGATCAAACCCAGGTCCCCACATTGCAGGTGGATTCTTTACCAGCTGAGCAACAAGGGAAGCCCAACCA
>SJYC01105929.1:0-22736 GCA_006408675.1 Madoqua kirkii | reverse complement strand
TGACCATGTGGTGATGTCCATGTGCAGAGTCTTCTCTTGTGTTGTTGGAAGAGGATGTTTGTTATGACCAGTGCATTTTCTTGGCAAAACTCTATTAGCCTTTGGCCTTCATTCTGTATTCCAAGGCCAAACTAGTCTGTTACCCCAGGTGTTTCTTGACCTCCTACTTTAGCATTCCAGTCCCCTATAATGAAAAGGACATCTTTTTGGGTTGTCAGTTCTTAAAAGGTCAACTTCAGCTTCTTCAGCATTACAGTTTGGAGCATAGGCTTGGATTACCATGGTATTGAATGATTTTCCTTGGAAATGAACAGAGATCATTCTGTTGTTTTTGAGACTGCACCCAAGTACTGCATTTCGGATTCTTTTGTTGACCATAATGGCTTATAGCCACATCTAACCCTAAATTATGCATTCTTTAATTTGGACGACATATAGGATTTCTTTTCAACTGCATTATCCAGATATTCCACTTATGAGGACATAGATATAGAGCAATTGGGGGGGGGGTCAAATTTAGATGATTTAGTTTCTGATTCTTCTCTTAAAGCAATCAGTATTTATACTTTTGATCTCAAAAGCCAGAAGCGGTAAGAAATCTTTAATAATGTCCATATTTTAAATAAGAGAAAAGGCAATGCCAAAATTAGTGAGGCAATGCCAAAATTAGTGAGGCAGTGCCAAAATCTGTTACAGTCATATTAGAGAATATGACAAATGAGCTCATAAAAGTCACATGTCAGACGATGATGATTGCAGGCTTCTTTGTAAAGAATACACTTTACAATAAATTGTAGTGTTATGGGTACTGAGCTAATTAAAAAATAAAACAGAGTTTTAAAAAAGCTTTCCTCTTATCATAATTTACTGTCTTAGTATGTAAGCTTTAACAATATTTTAAACCCTTTAACAATTCCTTCCGATGCATTCTCGCAGTCATAAATTAAACAATTTGCGTCATTCCCACGTGGCTGAAACATCTTGGTGCATTGGCCATGCAACAGACTGTTTTGTCGCCCTGCAAAGCTGATTAAACTTAAGGGCACTCCATTTGTATAGACAGAATAACCTTCCCCTATTTTAGTAAAAAAAAAAAAATCTTGCACATGCAAGTACATCTTCACTAATCAGTTGATTTTAGGTGAAAACTCTTTGCTTCCTATAATCACTTGTATATGTATTTTTAGTTTAGCTTTTTAAAAAGTGATGTAAATTTCCTCTGATATTTCTGAGCCGTCCCGAGACACATACTTTTCGGATGACTCACGTTGCCATTGCAGTCAGCATCTGCTCGAATTACCAGGAGGGCATCAAATAGAAAGGGAGCACGCGTGTGTCTTTAAGACATTAGACATGACCAGCTGTTTCATATTCTCAGATCTCTTTCAGTAATAAAAGGCTCTCATGCAGCTTCCAGGTAAGGGGGTTTGGAAGGGCAGAGGAGGAATAGGAAGTTGGACATGCCCACAAGAAACTACAGTACCACTGCTCAGCAGTCTTGAATTCTCTAAGACTTGCGGGTGGCTGGTGGCTGCTACCCCAGCAGGTGGGCATGCCTGAGGCCAAGATCTATGTCTAGAGAGACAAAACAACCTACAGGCTCTGCTCAAATACCCTTAAGAACATAAAATATTTAGGTGCTCAATGTAATGCAATTCTAAATATAAAAAATCAGGCGCCTCTCCTCTGTTCAGGCTGTATTATAAATCATCTTGAATCAGCATAGAAGGAATCCTGTTGTGCTGCAAAAGAAAGCTGTCACACTCTTCTCCTTTCATAGTTGGCAATTAGGATAATGAATTAAACCCATATAATACCCTTCCCAGCATCACTTGCTAAAGCATTCTCTAAAATAGTCAATTATTCCTTCGCTCCCAAAGACACAAGATCTTTATGGTCCTTGCTTTAAACAAAAACTTACAGCAAATGGGCTTCCCTGGTGGCTCAGGTGATAAAGAATCTGCCTGCAATGTGGGAGACTTGGGTTCTATCCCTGGGTTGGGAAGATCCTCTGGAGAAGGGAATGGCTACCCACTCCAGTGTTCCGGCCTGGCACTCCCAAAATAATAATGATAATAAATTTGGGCTTCTCTGATAGCTTAGTTGGAAAGAATCTGCCTGCAATTCAGGAGACCCCAGTTTGATTTCTGGGTTAGGAAGATTCACTGGAGAAGGGTAAGCTACACACGCCAGAATTCTGGCCTGGTGAATGCCATGGACTATATAATCCATGGGGTTGCAAAGAGTTGGACACAACTGAGCAACGCGCACTTTCATTTTACAGCAAACATCGACTATTGTAATAGACCCCATCGATATGTCTGAATTAAAGTGAGTCTTCATTTTCTGACTTGGTTACATATAGAGATGAAGGGCTCCAGGCTCCATGTCCAAAGCTCTGTAGCATGTGAAGTGGACTCAGGTATTTGATCCAAGGAAGACCCTTGGTTCCAATAAAGATGATCAGATTCCAGTGCCCAGTTATCTGAAACTTGGGATGGGGCGACTCAAAGCCTGGAGTCACCTAGGTTGAACTTCAACAAAGGTAGAGTTTCCACGGCAAAATCAACAAACTCCTATACCTGATTTTCTAGTGTCTTCCTGGTTTCTTACCTAGTCTCTGACTTCACTGCTAAGTTTCTATTTAAATTCCACTAATTAACACAGTACCCATTCCCCTCAAAATAGTAAGAGTCGATTTCTGTTGCTTGCAATCAAGACACATTACTAACACAGTAAGTAGTATATGGCCTTACTTTTATTTTGTGCCACTCTATCACTAGTGCCTGGGTTGGTATAGAATCCATATTTCATAAAATTCTTTATATTTTAAATACATATCATCCTAGCTGGAGAAAACCTATTATCTAGATAAATATTTCAATTGTTTAAAATTGTGCTCAGTCATGGCCAACGCTTTTTCAGTCCCATGGCTTATGGCCCATCAACCTTCTCTGTGTGCGGGACTTCCCAGGCAAGAATCCTGGAGTGGGTTGCCATTTCCTACCCCAGGGGATCTTCCCAACCCAGGGATCAAATCCATGTCTCTAGTGTCTCCTGCACTGGCAGGAAGATTCTTTAGTACTAGTGTTAACTAGTGAGCCCCTTGTTTAAAATTACTCTTTTTAAATTTCCAGAAAGTCCATTTTAAAAATATTATGAATGGAAGGAAATTCAGAATTGATGGGCTATGAATTACAAGGGATACAAAGTCAGTAAAAAAAAAAAAAAAAGGAAATGTCATATAGGCTCATGAAAGGCAGTTAAGCTCAAGAGATTTTGGAATAAAACTGAAGTATTTGAACCTGGAATTATAAACATTATCATGTTTTATTTACCAGTGGGGAGGGTGAGACAGAGAGCAATGGAGAAAGCGAAGCAAGATGAGGATTTGTTGTGAATGTTAAGCTTAGAAAAAACAGTGGCTGGAGGGCTGGGTATTAGCAGTACAAACTGTGAAGGGCAATCAGATTTGAAGAAGAGTTGTTCAGCTGAATGTGAAGGGCTTGACCCTTGATTACCTGCTGGCTGTGGGACAGGGCTTCATGAGGATATGAGACTAGGATTGCTCCATGGGTTTCGTTCGTTTACAGTTGCAAGTTACCATGGTCAGAAACAGAGGGAATAGCCATCTGGAGAGAGGGATCAAGGAGTTGAGATGAAGAACTAAGTTTTAGACGTATTTAATTGGAATACAGAGTTGAAGATAATCAGGGTGAAGAATAATGTGGGGATGAAGAGACCGGTGTGCAAATGGTCTCCTTGCAATTCTTTTTCCATCCATTCTGAGAATCCTTCCATTCATAATCTTTGAAGCAGAGATGCTTGAAGTTTAAAGAGAGCAATTTTATATATCACAAGTGGTCTACTTAGAAATGATGACTTCAGTTTGAAAGTGGATGTCACCACTTGTGGAGAAAGTGTGGAAACAGAAGAGAAGGCCTTAAACAGAATACTGTGAACTGTAATCTTTGTGATGTAGAAGGAGCAAGGCGGTAGGAGCAATGGCCTGGTAAGAAAACCTCTAGAGCGAGGCAAAGGGGACAGAGGAAGTAAAGTTAGTAATTCTAGAAAATTCTAAGTTTGTCACTGGGAGAGAAAGGAGGAGAAAGTGTTTAAGGCTGAAAGAGAAACTAGTGGCAACCAAAAAGTTTATTGAGTTAGGAGGAACTAGAATTGAATTAAATGCTGAGCTAGGAGACAAAGCTGTCTGTTTATGATAAAAAGGAGCTTAGGCCAGAGGTGAGTATGAGGGCTTCCTGGAAGGATGACGCAGGGGTAAAGAATCCTCCTTGGAAGAAGGAGCTGTGGGAGATGCAGGTTTGATCTCTAGGTTGGAAAGATCCCCTGGAGGAGGGCAGGGCTACACACTCCACTAATCTTGCCTGGAGAATCCCATGGACAGAGAAACCTGGTGGGCTGCAGCCCATAAAGTCGAAAAGAGTCCAACGTGACTGAGCCACTGAACACGCAGGCTCTTGCTCTTGGGAACTGAGACCTTGAGAATAATCACCCTCACTTTGTGAGACAATGGGTTGAATATCTGTTGAGAGGTTGAGGTGAGGGTGGGGTTGGAGATTTCAGCTGTGTTTGTTGATTTCAGTTCTACCTGGACTGCTCTCTGTCGGGTCCTGTGTTTTTCTCAGGGATGCTCCGAAGCCAAATTTGGGTAGCAAAAGTGGAAGACACTCATTCATGTCCAATTTTTTTTTTGACACCATGGATTGTATAGTCCATAGAGTTCTACAGGCCAGAATACTGGAGTGGGTAGCCATTACCCTTCTCTACGAGATCTTCCCAACCCAGGGACTGAACCCACGTCTCCCACACTGCACGTGGATTCTTTACCAGCTGAGCGACTAGGGAAGCTCAAGAATACTGGAGCGGGTAGCCTATACTCCAGTAATTCTTGGGCTTTCCTATGGAAGAAGGGAGAAGGAAATGGAAACCCATGTCAGTATTCTTGCCTGGAGAATCCCACGGACAGAGGAGCTTGGTAAGATAAAGTTCATGAGGTTGCAAAGAGTCAGACATGACTGAGAGAGTAACACACACACACACAAAGTAGAATTACAGATATAAGATCAGTTCAGTTTAGTCGTTCAGTCATGTCCAACTCTTTGTGACCTCATGAACTGCAGCACGCCAGGCCTCCCTGTCCATCACCAACTCCCAGAGTCCACCCAAGCCCACGTCCATTGACTCGGTGGTGCCATCCAACCAGCTCATCCTCTGCTGTCCCCTCTCCTCCTGCCCTCAATCTTCCCCAGCATCCGGGCTTTTCCAGTGAAAGAGTATCTAATAAAGGCCCTAAAGTGATTGACTCGCCCTGATGCTGGGGTAGATTGAGGGCAGGAGGAGAGGGGGTGGTGACAGGAGATTGGATAGCATCGCCGACTCAGTGGACATGAGTTTGAGCAAACTCCTGGCAACAGAGAAGGACAGGGAGGCTGGCATGCTGCACATCCTGGGAAAACAATGTGTCAGACACAACTTAGTGATTAAACAGCAACAAAGTGGAGAACTAATGGTTGGGGACAAATGAGATAAGGCATTAAACTCTATTAGACGCATCACTTTGTATCTTACTCTTCAGGAGGGTTCTTGGAAACCCCGTGTAAGCTCATACACATAGGGTTTGTTTGTTTGACTTTTGTTTCCATGCATGGGTGCTCAGTGGTGTCCAAGTCTTTGTGGCCTTACGAGCTGTAGTCTGCCAGGCTCCCCTGTCCAGAGGATTCTCCAGGTGATCTTCCCAACCCAGGGACCTAACCCACATCTCCTGTGCTTCCTACCTTGTCAAGTGGATTCTTTACCACTGAGCCACCAGGGATACTCCAATAAAAAATTCACTTAACACAAAAAAGAATGAAAGAAGATGAGCTGTTTCTTCAAAGTTTCATTCCTTCCAACTAATTTCTTCCTGGACTGCAGCCTACCAGGCTTCTCCATCCATGGAATTTTCCAGGCAAGAGTACCGGAGTGGGATGCCATTGCCTTCTCCATTTCTAGAAGCGGTTACTTTTTCTTTTCAGTTTGTATTCTCAACCTACTGAGCAAACCTAGCCCTGCCACCTGTCTGTTCTGGAACTCATCTTCTCTCCCCCCAGGTCTATGCACCATGATTTTTCAAAGGCCTCTTTCACCGTCTGGTTGGTCATACTTGGGACATTTACAGATCTCAGAATTTCTTCAGTTTCACCAATTCTGTGTAATCTGAATCCAACAAAAGTTTCTTTACTTTGAAAAAAGCTTGAAACACATTAGTAAGAGTATGTTTGATGAAGATGTTGGTATGTTACATAGCTCAAATAATTCTTTTCTAATGAAAAGGTCAAAAAACATAGCATTGGAAATGGTTATAAGTATAGGTCTTTGGATAGATGAGTCAGGAAAAAGGAGATGCTCAAGTAGGGCATCAAGTCATTCTAAGAAGGAAGCTTTCTCGGTTTTCATAAATTTTTCTAAATCTGTACCCAAACTACTGCATTGCTTTTTCTCCGCTTTAACATGTTCACAACACGGTGGGGATGACAGGAAAAATACCACAGCCTAAAGAGAAAGAGGTGGCCTGCTATCCTATTTGCTGTGCTTCAGTTTGTTTTACGGCAGAAATACAAATGCGTGGACTCAACTGATGAAAACTGGTTTTGTGTACCTCACAGGGAACACCTGAACAGTGGTGGGAAAAATTCAAAAAAAAAAAAAAAAACCAGACATAGCATTGCTTGCTTCCGTCAACTGCCTTTCTTTTCTTACATTATGGGATTAGATCAAGCAGGCTGACATCAGGACCTCAGTCCCTTTGGGTATCATGGCTCACACTCAGAACAGGCTCTGGTATTCCATGTCAAGGCTACTGGCCTTTCCACTGTTTCTTCTCTTTTTTCTCCCTCCTTTTTCTTCACTGTTACCTCATGCAGTATCCCTGAGTGAGCAATAATGTGCAGCCTTGGAATTTCAATTCCCGAACTAGCTCTGCCCTTAAATACAATCTGTTTTTTATTAGTAATTTAGAGCTAATGTGCTTTGCAGAAAGTGTCCCTGTTCTGAGGTTATTCACACCTGGAATGAAATTCTGAAATATCCAAAGAGGGGCACTAATTTTACCAGCCATAAAACTCCTAGACCACAATATTTTACTTCTAATGATGCTCAAAATCTTTCTTTTTCTTCTTTTTCTTTCCCTCTTTTCTTCCTTCTTTCCTTCCTTCTTTCCTATTTTTGGAAAACCAAGGATTTCTTCTCGACTAAATATATTCCCTTGGATATTTATACATTCTGGAGTGAAACTATTGATCAGCTAATTTTTAACTGGGCTAAAATTTAGTTTCTGTATGTACAGACTTACTCTGAGAAAAGTTAAACAGAAGTTCTTTTATAAAATAATTACAAGGAAAAATCACCCTTTAGTAATATTGCTTGTCATGGAAATTTCAAAAGAAAAACATGTTAGCTAAAATTAAAATTCTAGAACATGGCTCTTTATGCTAATTACCTATAAATATATGCATAAGCCAAGATGCTAGCTTCAGCTGACCTCTTTCTCTGTATAGGGTGACTGAAGAGAAATGTGAACAGTGAAGTCCATGTAGATCTCACGTTCTTGGCTGCAAATGTGAAAGAAATGACTAAGACAGCAATATTTGTAACATATTGTTCAGGCTAAAACTGAAAAAAAGAATTTTTGAAAGTAGCCTCAGTACAGGACCGCTCTGAAATTGGTATCAAGTAGAAACATAAGCATGTATAACGCAAGATTACTAAGTATTGGAAAATACTCAGTGGTTTGTCCTAATTACATAGAGAATAAAGATTTTGAAGGGAGAAATGCTAAGATCAAGAATATATTTAAAACATAAATAATATGAAGTATCACTGAATTAATGTGCTAACATAGAAAATATATAAACAATTACCCTGCTGTCCTTTTAAGGGTTGATGTTGTCATTAGCAAGTCCCTGATAGCTCAGATGATAAAGAATATGCCCGCAATGTGGGAAACCTAGATTCTGTCCCTGGATTGGGAAGATCCTCTAGAGAAGAGCACGGCTAGCCACTCCTGGAGTGTTCCATTGACACGGGAGACTGGCAAGCTACAGTCAATGGGGTCACAAAGAGTTGGACACAACTGAGCGACTAATACACACACACACACACACACACACACACACACACACACACACACACACAGTCATTATCACCATTACTTGTTATAGACAGTTTCCAGGTGACCAGGAAGCATAATTTCTTGAATTAAGCGTGGGTTAGGATAAGGTGAAAAAAATGGTACAGCAAAACAGTACAATCTTATGAAAGGGTCTTTCTGGAAAGTATACCTGTTTCATTTGTCTTAAGTGGTTGACCGCAGCCACCAGCCTAGGGCCACATTAGCAAGCTAGCCTATGTTAACCTGGGGGACAAAGGGACCTGGTTTCCACATCCAGATTCACTAACTTAATACCTGTGTGACCTCAGGCGAACAAAGCCATCTCTCTGGGCTCAGTTTTCTAATCTCTCAGTTTCTGTAAGTAATAGAAAACTGTTGAAAGTATTTTGTAAAGATTTTATAAAACATGGTGCAGAGTACTCAGTAAGAGCAGCGACACAGCTGACTTCCTTTAGGAGGGACTGGTTGGATCTCCTTGAAATCCAAGGAGAAGAAGAGTCTCTCAAGAGTCTTCTCCAACACCACAGTTCGAAAGCATAAATTCTTTGGCCTCAGCTTTTTGTTTTGGTCCAACTCTCACATCCATACATGACCACTGGAAAAACCATAGCCTTGACTAGATGGACCTTGGTTGGCAAAGTAATGTCTGTGTTTTTAAACATGCTGTCTAGGTTGGTCATAACTTTCTTTCTTTTCTTCCAAAGAGCAAACGTGTTCTAATTTCATGGTTGTGGTCACCATTTGCAATGACTGCACCACTTGCAGTGCAATTTCCATACTTGGAGATCTTAAACTGGGATAAATATGAAGGTACATCCTTACCCTGGTGATTCATCTTATAATGAGGCTATGGAAAGACACTCAAAGCTCCAAGAAAGGCATTTTGTTCCCTTTTTATCATCCTCTCCAAGACCCATTATTTCCTAACTACTATACCTACAAAGAAATAAATAAATGCAGTGATAGGCAGAGGCAGACAATCGATTAGATACAGGTTGATAGGCAGCTTTAAATATTTGAAATGACTGGAAGATAATATTTGGATAGGCATTTATTATCAATAAACAGTATTGTTTTATGATCAAGTCAATGAAAACCCTGAAGCCATTTTTATGTATAGCTCCAGACCTAGACAGTAGCACTAGCATATTCATATGAATTAATGCCTGGTGGAGTAGAAAAACCTGTGAGAGAAGTGATATTCTACTTTATTTTCCTGACTATTCCATTAACTTGCTTTGAGACTTGGGCAAATCAATTTAATTATTTCGTAGCTTATCCAAAAATAATTTTTTTTCACGTACTTGCTAAACTGAGGATATTCTTCATTCTTACCTCAAAGAAAGGCTTAGAATACACATGAAAAAAACATAAAGTGTACTGATGTTTACTTTAGAAAACTTACCAGCTCCACTATGGTTTCTAAATAGAAGATTCCTATTTCTAAACAGAAGGAGAAAACAAGACAGTTATATGCATCCAGTAGGTGATGTTGTAGCTTTAGAGATAAGAATATCTGAATGAAGAAATGGTGAAACTAAATGTTTATAGGTATTAATTTATTGTATCAAAGACAAATCTTTGAGCTACTTTTTTGTTTTTTATCAAAAGTTGTCAAAAGTTGATATTTAATAACTCTAGTTGTCCTGTTTCATTCAGTTGGGTAAACAAAATGGTAGGAAATATAATTGGCCTGCCAAGTATCGCATTAAAAATTCTACCATTTTGTAGAAACAAGTACACTTTACTTATACAGTATAAAATTTAGAGGGATTTTATGAGAACTTAAATATAAACATTATTTAAGTTCTAAGTCTCCTTTATTCGTGGAGACTGTAAAAAATTTAGGAAACTTTTATTTACTTCTTCATTCTCCAAAACATGAAAAAAAATTCATTCACTGATTAAAGTACAAGATGTGTCATAGAATATCTGTTTATTAAATATTTGCTTCAAGTTTAGAAAATGTATTTGTAGGAGTTACATGCATTGTTATTAAGGAAGCACTGTAATTGTGGAGAGGTGCAATACTTTATTAAATTGAGCTGATAAGTTAATGGATTTTATGTAAGTTATACAATCTTAATTTGCTACTTGTAAGTAGCACTTAAGTGGCCTTCTACCTTGCAGAAGGAAGTGGCAACCCACTCTAGTGTCCTTGCCTGGAAAATCCTATGAACAGATTCTCCAGGCCAGCTACAGGGATGAGCCCAGCAGGCTACAGTCCATGGGTCACAAAGAGTCAGACTCCACAGAGACTGAACATGCGTGCAATGCATTACAAGCCCATGCCCTTTATTGCAGTAAATGCACTGAACCCTTAGAGAGTGTCGCCTAGTTGGTCAGTAAAGAAAGAGATCTTAATATACTCTGGTGGAGAGACAATGTAAGCTAGTAAAAGCAGATGTTAATTAACAAAGACAAACATGAACTCTAGCAACAAACCCTTGGAACTTTGCAGCTTACAAGTCAAAATTTGTGGAAAACTGTTCAATCATATATTGCAATATTCAGCTAGTTACCATAAATGCTGCTATCTGTAGGAATATAATTTCCGCACACTGGGGCCCTCATTCTGAAATTTATAAAGAAAAACATTATTTGCTTTTACTGAAAGGCTTGCTTCTTACCTTATGGGGGGAACACTTCATGTTGTCCTTCCATCTTGTCTAAGTATTATGCCATAGCATCTTATACAACCCTAGGTTTGAAAAGAGTCTCGAAGTTCTGCACAATCCCTAGTAAATGTTTTTTTTCTCTCTTTCACGTTTTGCTCTGGCGTCAAATTTTAAGCCTAGTCTTCCTTTATTTTTAGCCCACATCTCACCCACCGTGCCATCTGGAAATATTATTAGATGAGTAATAATTACGTTTCTGCTGAAAGACTAAGGATTATCTGAAATATTATTTGATGATGTATCATCCTACAGGATGTAATACTAAAACTGTCACATACTATATCAAACCAGCGCCAACTATCATGTAACACCTGCAGAGGCCCCGCCATCAAGTTCTGATTACTGTCAACAAGAGGTTAGCAATTGAAAAGGAGAGTCGAATTTGCGGAATAATGGCATCTGACATGTCTCCACAGCTGGCAGAGACATGGAACAGATGAAAAGGTAGCACATCATATAACTTTCATTTCTTTGCAAGGCACACACTCTACTGTGGGACATTTCAGCAACCGCTGATGACTTCTGTTTGATTCTCCTTTCTCTCCTAAAATGCAATTAAATGAGGGAAGGCTGTGCTATATTTTACATAAATATTGATGTCAATTCAATGAAGTCCTAACTATTCAAACTCGACTGAAATTTTCCCCTTGGACAAAAAAGTCATTAGTTGTAGTACATGGTGTGAGGTTCCAGGTTTGGGAATGAAATCTCCATCACAAAAAAAAAAAAAAAAAATTCTCGTTTTAGTCTCCCAACCTCCCTGTCTTCTCTTTCTTTGTATTTCCAGCAGAAGCTGTTTTTGCTTAAGTGGGAACTAAACTGAAAAATAATAAATAAATAAATAAATAAATAGAACCATTTTGTTTCAGCAAGAAAATTGGAGAAACCTTACATGGGAGGCCTCCTGGTTTCTAACCATGCTTCTTTTAATGATCAGGTTTGGTGTTGTTTTAGGTGTTCGACTTTTGCTGGTCTATGGCTGTAGCCCTCGGGACTCCTCTGTCCATGGGATTTCCCAGGTGAGAATATTCGAGTGGGCTGCCTTTCCCTTCTCCAGGGGACCTTCTGACCCAGGAATTGAGCTGTGGTCTCCTGCATTAGCAAGCAGATTCTTCATGACTGAGCCACCAGGGAAGCGTGGATGATCAAGGACCCTCCCTTTTCACTGTGCACCTAAGTCCTGCCCTGGTGGGACAGACGAGTGTCATCTTTCATAAGATCATTCATTCCTTTCTTTCCTTATTGTCATAGAGAAGAAGCTGAAACAGAATGAACTGACACAAAACTGATACCTTGAACATCATTTCCAAAGAAAGTCCTGAGGTAACATCCATGTCATATTCACATAGATCTGCAAGCCAAGACTTCACGCCTGAACTGATGTTACAGTTGACCAAGTACTGGTTAGAGGATAGATCTCTGATCAGTATTTCATTTTTGTAATTTACTTCCAAATATATGGGCTTTCTGCAAATGCATTCTCTTTGGTTCTACAAATTTGAAACACTGATAGTTTAAAAGTTTTGGTGGAGAGAATGTTAGGTAGAATCTATTAGCTAAAATAACTTCTAACTTATCAAAGCGATTAAGTTTTCTATGTTGTATAAGAAATCTTAAGGAAAGTACTCACTTTCTATGTATTAAACCCTTGATGATAGACGTCCCATGACCTGGAATTTGCTTCATTACAACACATAATAGTTAAGTTTGCTATTATTTTGTAGTGCTCTCTAAACATAAAGACACATACTAAGTATAAGTACAATTGAGGGAGAAAAATGATTTTGCCAAAGCATTCTGGAAAATGAGTTGCAAATTTAATACTGGAGCAGACTTTAAAGTGAAAGTGAAGTCACTCAATCTTGTCCGACTCTTTGCGACCCCATGGACAATACAGTCCATGAAACTCTCCAGGCCAGAATACCAAAATGGGTAGCTATTCCTTTCTCCAGGGAATCTTCTCAACCCAGGGACTGAACTCAGGTCTCCCACATTGCAGGTGGATTCTTTACCAGCTGAGCCACCAGGGAAGTCCAAGACTTTATGCCCACAGCAATAACCTGTACCGAATAAGTGTGCATTAAGGTTTGACAGACTGCATTCATAGAGTAAGACAATAGTTTCAATATTTTAAACATGGTTTATATCAAAGCTTAAGATATAAAATAGAATGTTAGGAAACACTGGTTAAGGTTCTAAATATGCTATTAATGTAGGTCGTTGTACTTTTGCAAGTCATTTTATGATTTTTTTTTGTTTTGTTTTAAAGCCAGACTTCTACCTCAAAGAAGTGCTTCAAACACTGAAAGTGTTTATGACAAAAGCTTTGATCTGTGTACATCCAGTAAATACAAAACATTTGCGTGTTTAAGGATGTGTATACCTGCACACATTATGACTTTAACAAATGCTTTGAACTGCATATTGAAAGTTATTGATTTGGTAAAGCTCCAAACACATTTCTCCTCGTTAGTTTCCAACACCAACCCCTTGAGTTTCCAAATTTGATGATTTTGCATATTGCAAGGGGCTGTGCATGCAAAATTCGACTGTATTTCACAGACATATTGTTTTGTGTTTCAGATGATGAATGTACAATGCAAATAGCAATAAAAATGAATGAAAGCACCCAGCCACTTTGATATAAGTGCTGTTATAGACAAGCTTTGCATATGAGAACTGAAATTACATTGGCTATACAATGGAAACCATATTATAGCATTGAAAACATTTTAGTAATTTTTTAAACCCCAATATATCTAAGTGTTTTTCACAGGTATAGAATAAAGTTTTGAGAACATACTCTAAGATATCTTTTTGCTTCTCTCAGATATGTTTGATCTATTGCTGGAATCAGCTCTTGGGTAATTTGTTACACAGTATTATAGCTTTTTTGCCTGTTTATATAGTTCATGGGGTTCTTACAGCTAGTATACCAGAATGGTTTGCCACTCCTCCTCCAGTGGATCATGTTTTGTCAGAAATCTCGCTATGACCCATCCATCTTGGGCGGCCATACATGGCCTGGCCCGTAGCTTCATTGCTATGCAAGCACCTGTGCAACAACAGGGCAGTGATCCATGAAGAGGTGATGGTGAGGAGCGAGGAAGCCTGGCTTGCTGCAGTCCATTCTTCTCCAGTTGAGAAGAATCGGACACAACTTGGCAACTAAACAACAACAACATTATAGCTTTGGGTAGACTTGGGTCCATCTCGTTAGACTGAAAAAATGGACTTGCTATTTATATATTTACCAGTATTAGTTTAACAACAAAATGCCCTTGACTATTTAGAGCTGAAAAATAAAACACTGGCAATATAGATCAAGTATACTATATATGAACCAGTCAATGTTTGTCTATGAGAAAACTCAGCTTTATTGACTCAAAGCTGTGAAGAATGGGAAAGAAACTAACAGATCATAGGTGTGTTATTTTCAAATTGTGCTGGGTGAAGCCTTTGACCTTCACAGCAAGTATCAAGGGCCTCCATGGAGCAGAGCATGAAAGAACATTCACAAAGTTTGCCAAACATGGTCATGATCCTTTTATTGTAAACTGGGCCCCTGTGCAAATTTTTACTGAAACAAAGACAAAAAAATTTCAAAGGAGAACTCACTGCTTTAAACAATGTAAAAACTGATTTAAACCCAAGTTCTTCTTTTAGAGATGAAAACTCAGTGTTTTACATTGAAGAGCAATTATTTGATCTTTGCTAAATTGAGCTTGTTTATCATAATTTCCATTTCAAATACCCTGTACAGCTTTGATGATTTTGAACTTATGTGGATTTAGATGTTAGTGTTCATACATGTGTATTATGACACATCAATCTGCAAAGTTATACATCACCCTGGTTGTTAGGAAGCAGAATGCAACCGTTACGATGCTCTGTTTTTTGAGATGCAAATTTATTTTATTCACTTCTTCCACTGGCTGACTTCTACAGAGGGTCTTCCCTTTGTCAGATGCTCAGAGTTTAACCACAAACTGGGAAAACTGACAAATACTAATAACTCTCAGTCATTTTAAAGATCATGATCAGTTCAGTTCAGTCAGGTCAGTTGTTCAGTCGTATCTGACTCTGTAACCCCATGAATCGCAGCACACCAGGCCTCTCTGTCCATCACCAGCTCCTGAAGTTCGCTCAGATTCATGTCCGTCGAGTCAGTGATGCCATCCAGCCATCTCATCCTCTGTCGTCCCATAGAGGGGTTCAAAAACCTATGTGAAGAAACAAAAGAGGAACCTAGAGAAGAATTGGAGTGGGAGAAAGTGTACGAAAAACTGCCTAGAAACAGGCATTTGAGCTGAGTCAGAAATTCTCTCTAGAGAGATATCAGTTAGAAATGTAGAGGGGGAGGGCTCAAGGATTGAAAACGAAGGACATGCTACTCGCGAATGTCCTTTGGTGGAGAGAGTCCAAGCTGAAGCATGATGAGAAGGCAGGTATGAGTTAGGGAGTGCAGGCTGGAGTTCCTGCTCCTTGAGGAATGCAAGCTTTCTACAGCGTTATTTCTACATTGCTTTTTATGTTCTTTCTTTTTTGGATTGGAAGATAACTGCTTTACAATGTTGTATTGGTTCCTGCTATACAGCAACATGAATCAGGTCTGTGTAACATACGTCCCTCCCTCTAGAGCCTCTCCCTCCCCAACCCACACCTCTGGGTCATCACAGAGCTCCCAGCTGAGCTCCCTGCATTATATAGCAGGTTCCCACCAGCTCTCTGTTTTACCCATGGTAGTGTATATATGCTGATCCTGATCTCCCAGTTCAGTCCACGAGTGTTTCCCACCTCCCGTGTCCACACATCTGTTCTTGGCATCTGCGTCCCTAGTCCTGCCCTGCAAATAAGTTCCTCTGCATTTTTCTCTAGATTCCACGTGCAAGCGTTAATATACAATATTTGCTTTTCTTTTTCTGACTTCCTTCACACTGTATGATAGACTCTAGGTCCATTTCCAGTTTTCTTTCCCTGTTTCTATTTGACCTGACTTGCACGCTCAGTTCAGTTTAGTCGCTCAGTCACGTCTGACTCTTTGCGACCCCATGGACTGTGAAGCAAGCCAGGCCTCCCTGTCCATCACCAGCTCCTGGAGTTTACCCAAATTCATGTCCACTGAGTCAGTGATGCCATCCAACCATCTCATCCTCTGTCGTCCCCTTCTCCTCCTGCCTTCAGGGTCTGGAATTCTAGAATGAAGGAGCTGTAGATTTTGCAACAGAATACTCCTAGAGATGGGTGACTAAACCTTAGAGCTTCTGTTTGCTTAATTTGCACCATGTGTCACATGCAGCACTATAATATGAATGTATTTCATTCACAATGTTGTGTTTCTGTTGCTAAGTTGTGTCTGACTCTTTGGAACTCTATGGACTGCAGCACACCAGGCGTCCCTGAACTTCACCCTCTTCCGGAGTGTGCTCCAACTCATGTCCATTGAGTCAGTGATGGTATCCAAACATCTCATCCTCTGTTGCCCCTTCCCCTCCTGCCCTCAGTCTTTCCCAGTAGTACTAGCGAGGGCAAGTTATATACATTTTTTTTAATGATGAGAAAATATGCCAACTCATAAAAAGAATGGCCAAGTCACCTTGAAGGAGGCACTGGTCAGGGGTGGATCTTGATTGATTACCTGTGGTAGAGGCTGCCACTAGTGAACACGAGCTTCCAGACCACAGAGTACAGACTGACGGATCAGAGGAATCAGGCAGGACACAGCTGCCTTGCAGAAAAGAAGAAAACAAAGAAGCCAAGAGTCATGAAAAGCCACATCTTTATTCAGATGATTGACAAGCCAAGAAAACAGAAAAGCTTACCATGATGGGCTCAGGGTTTCACGTGTCAGGTAACACTCTTTGTTAACATTCTCCTGAGTAGGTATATGAACTGCAGCAGGAGAAATCACCCATCCAAGGACATAGTATCTTGAGGCATTAAGATGAATTACCAAGTATTTCCTCCCATAGCCCAGCTTGTCCTTTCTGCTACCTCTCCCTAATCTCTTCCTGCTTACAGATATTTGTTTTCCCTTTCTTGGCTTATTTCTGCTCAGCTCGTCACAGCTCCCACTTCAAGTGTGGCATTTCCCCTCCTCTCATCTTCTTCTTTTGTCTCTGGCATCACATACTGGCTTAGCATTCATCTGCTGAGTTTTGTTACCACCCTTGCTCAACCTGATCTGTGTTTCAGAAGCTTCAGACTTGCTATGTCTCAGGATCACTGGTGACAAGAAAATGAAATTAAAAAAAAAAAATTAAAGAAGGTACAGAAGGGACTGACTTTAGAAACAGCTGCCTGTTCCTGAGCTGGGTTCAAAATGTACCTGTAATAAAAGAGGGCCAACCAGCTGAGGCCTTGCTGGTGATTAACTGGACAAGGCTTTTCTATTTAGATGAATTTGCAGGTACTTAAAGCTGGCTGTCATACTGTAAATTGTTACTGTTGTTGTTTAGTCTCTGTTGTGTCCAGTTCCTGGCGACCACATGGACTGCAGCACACCAGGCTTCCCTGTCTTTCACTCTCTCCAGGAGTTAGCTCAAATTCATGGCCACAGAGTCGGTGATGCTGTCTAACCATCTCCAGTGACTGTAGTTGTGAAAGTAACATAACTGTAAATATATTGTGTTTTGACATTGTTTCAGCTGTTGCTTAGGGCTAATTAATTTGACATTTTTTCATAAGTCAATCCATTCTGCAACACATCTAAATACAAGTTAAAGGATTCTACCCTATGTCACACCTAGATAACTGAGTTTCCCATAAAACTAACCAAGCAGCATTTTCTTTGACAGCTTTGGACTTGCCTGGGACCTGTCACCTTCTTCTTCTTTTCTTTTATGTTTTGGAATGGAAATAGCTATTCTATGCCTGTCCTGCCATAGTATTTTGGAAACACATAATTTGTCTGGTTGTACAAGCCCCTAGTTGCAAGAGACTTGAGTGCGATTCCTGGGTTGGGAAGATCCCCTGCAGAAGGGAATGGCAACTCACTCCAGAATTCTTGCCTGGAAGTTCCACAGACAGAGAAGCCTTGTGGGATACCATCCATGGGGTGAAAAGAGTGGGACTGAGCACAGACGCAAGGACTGAGCTTTAGAGCTGATGTCAGAATAAGTTAAGACTTTGTCGATACTCAGAATGCATGTATTCTGCACATAAGATAAATGTGAAATTTGAAGGGCCAAATGTGGGATACTTTCAACTGAATTGTCTTCCCTCAAAATTCATGTTGAAGCCCCAAGCCCAAGTGTGACTTTATGTAAAGATTAGGCCTGTGGGATTTTAAAGGTTAAAAGAGGTCACAGGGGTGGGGCCCTAGTCTAATAGTGTTGGTGCCCTTATCAAAAGAGGAAGAGACGGCAACCATTCTCTCTTCTGTGTCACATGAAGACAGGGAGGAAGTGGCTGTCTGCAAGTCAGGAAGGGAATTCTCACCAGGAGATGAGTCAGCCAGCACCTTCTTCTTGGCTTTCCATCCTCCAGAACCAGGAGAATGACATTTCTGGTGTTGAAGCCATAGGTATTTTGCTATGGCAGCCTGAACTGTCTAATAGGGTGATTAACACTTTTGTATACCTTATACCCTTTGATGTTCATGGCGATAGTAGTAAAGAACCTGTCTGCCAGTGCAGGAGACAGAAGAGACGTGGGTTCAACCCCTGGATCAGGAAGATCCCCTGGAGGCAGACATGGAAACGCACTCCAGTATTCTTGCCTGGAGAATCCCATAGACAGAGGAGCCTGGCTGGCTCCAGTCCAAAGGGTCACAAAGAGCTGGACAGGGCTGAAGTGAGTCAGCACACATCACAATGAAATAAATACATTTTTATTCTCCTTTCTTTTTTCTACCTATAATGACAGGTGAAGGGGAAAGAAAAGTGAGGCTCACATTTTTAAGTTTTAGCCAGAACTTCTCACTACTCAGTGTGAAACCCATGTATTTTATTGATACAAAGCCAGGCCCAAATGGAATGTCAAATTTTTCTGCATAATAAAATGCAGGGAATGCAGTTTCTTGGAAGGATTTAAAGGAAAATAACCTGGAAGAATATAAAGCTGAGAGATTTGGGGGGGGGGGGAATTGGGAGAGGAGAGACAGGATTCAAATAACACTATATGTTGCAGTCTAAAATCTGCAAAGAAATGTCACAGCTGAAACATTTCCTGAGGCTTTAAAGAAAGGACTTGCAGTAAAGAAGTATACAATATACAGGTTCGGATTGTTTGTGTTGTTTTTATTTTAACCTGAAATCACCTTTAAAACTTTATGAGTGGTCTTTAGAGAAACCAAGGAATGTGAAAAAAGTTGGATCCCTGGGTTGGGAAGGTCCCCAGGAGAAGGGAATGGCTACCCACTCTAGTATTCTTGCCTGAGAAATCCTATGGATAGAAGAATCTGGAAGCTTGCAGTCCGTGGAGTTGCAAAGAGTCAGACATGACTGAGAGACTAACACTTTCACCTTAGAAAAACCAGCTGCTTTGTAGATTACTACAAAACAGAAAATTGAAAATATACCTGTTTATCTCCTAAATTCCACACATTTTCATGAAGATACAGTCTAGTGGAATTGAAACCAAGTAGGACCTTCTTTCCTTGTAAGAAAAACTATTGCAGCACTAGCCAATGTGTTAAAATGCAGAGGCACTGTTTTGCTGGCAAAGGTCCATATAATCAAAGCCGTGGTTTTGCCAGTAGTCATGTATGGATATGAGAGTTAGACCATAAAGAAGACTGAGGGCTGAATAATTGATGCTTTCAAACTGTGGTACTGGAGTAGATTCTTGAGAGTCTTTTGGACAGCAAGGAGATCAAACCAGTCCATCCTAAAGGAAATCAATCCTGAATATTTATTGGAAGGACTGATGTTGAAGCTGAAATTCATGCCACCTGATACAAAAAGTTGACTCATTTGAAAAGACCCTGATGCTGGGAGGGATTAGGGGCAGGAGGAGAAGGGGATGACAAAGGATGAGATGGTTAGATAGCATCACCAACTCAAAAGATGGAAATTAATCCTGAATATTCAGTCACTGGAAGGACATGCTAAAGCTCAAATATTTGGCCACCCGATGTGAAAAGCTGATTCATTAGAAAAGTCCCTGATGCTGAGAAAGATTGAGGGCAGGAGGAGAAGGGAGTGACAGAGGATGAGATGGTGGGATGGCATCTCTGATTCAATGGACATGAGTTTGAGCAAACTCAGGGAGACAGTGAAGACAGGGAAGCCTGGTGTGCTGCAGCCCATAGTGAATCAAAGAGCCGGACACTATAGAAAAACTGAAGGATAACAGCAAGTCCTGAGGGCTCCTGGACACAAAAGCCTTTCCTTGTCTTCTTCCCTGAGTTCAAACTGTCACTAATCAGGCAAGGGAGGAATGCAGAGATAAGGGCGGAATGGTCGTAAAACAATAGTGCAGCCTTGGAGCAGATTCCTGGTTCTTCCTCAAGGGACATACATAATAATATCTTTGAGCTCTTTTGCAGATACTGAAATCCTCACCAGGTGGGAGAAGATAAGGATGGTGTGCTGCAGCCCATAGTGAATCAAAGAGCCGACACTATAGAAAAACTGAAGGATAACAGCAAGTCCTGAGGGCTCCTGGACACAAAAGCCTTTCCTTGTCTTCTTCCCTGAGTTCAAACTGTCACTAATCAGGCAAGGGAGGAATGCAGAGATAAGGGCGGAATGGTCGTAAAACAATAGTGCAGCCTTGGAGCAGATTCCTGGTTCTTCCTCAAGGGACATACATAATAATATCTTTGAGCTCTTTTGCAGATACTGAAATCCTCACCAGGTGGGAGAAGATAAGGGTAGGCTGTCCACCTGCACAGGGACCCCCAAAAGGTTAGAACCAGGTTGATGGTGCTGACTCCCACTTACCTCACTACTGGCCCATCCGAAGAATGTCCATGAGTTGATCATGCCTTCTTTGAACAACTATTAAACTCCTCATTATCCTCTCCAAGTTGGAACCCACAGTTCTGAGGACATTAGCTGCTGGTTCCCTTTGCCCAGCAAAGCAGTTCTTCTCTATGTCATCCAAAACGTTGTCTCTAGATTTAATTTGGTGTTGATGTATAGAGACTGGCTTTAGCTTTAGAAGCTAAGCATTAGATCCAGGCCTGCAGATCCCCTGCAACTACATGAGTTTCCTTTATTGCTGTTCAGTCGCAAAGTTGTGCCGACTCTTTGTGACCCCATGGACTACAGCATACCAGCTTTCCAAGTCCTTCACTATCTCTCAGAGTATACTCAAATTCAAGGCCATTGAGTCAGTGATCCCATCCAACCATCTTATCCGCTATTGTCCCCTTCTCCTCCTGCCTTCAATCTTTCCTA
The DNA here is from genome assembly GCA_006408675.1 of Madoqua kirkii. Taxonomy (NCBI): domain Eukaryota; kingdom Metazoa; phylum Chordata; class Mammalia; order Artiodactyla; family Bovidae; genus Madoqua; species Madoqua kirkii. Next base: position 1,542 of record SJYC01105929.1, on the reverse strand, counting down.
GCATCAGGGTCTTTTCAAATTACTCACTTCTTCACTTCAGGTGGCCAAAATGTTGGTGTTTCAGCTTCAGCATCAGTCCTTCCAATGAATAATCAAGACTGAATTCCTTTAGGATGGACTGGTTAGATCTCCTTGCAGTTCAAGGGAGACACAAGAGTCTTCTCCAACACCACAGTTTAAAAGCATCAATTCTTCAGCCCTCAGCCTTCTTTATGGTCCAACTCTCACATCCATACATGACTACTGGAAAGACCATAGCTTTGACTATATGGACCTTCATCGGCAGAGTGATGTCTCTGTTTTTTAATATGCTGTCTAGGTTTGTCGTATCTTTTATTCCAAGGAACAAGCATCTTTTAATTTCACAGCTGAGTTTTCTAGGCTAACCAAGCAAAGTGCACCAGTTGGATGACTTAAACATCAGAGATTTACTTTCTCACAGTTCTAGAGCCTTGAAGTCCACCATCAAGGTGTGGGTCAGGTTGGCTCCTTCTAATGATGCTGAGAGCATTCTAGCCTTTCTCTTTGGACTGTGGATGGCTGACTTCTCCCATTACTTCCCATTGCCTTCCCTTTGTGTATGCTGTGTCTAAATTCCCTCTTCAGAAAAGACATCAATTATATTTGATTAAGGTCCATTCAATGAGTTCATTTTAACTTACTTACTGCTTTAATGATGTTATTTTCACCTATGGAAACAAGTTTACGTACTGAGGGTTAAGACCAACATATGAATTTGAGAGTTCACAAATCTGCCTATAACAGGGGTTTATAGCAATCCTGAGATTTTTATTATACTTCCTATAGGGCTTGCCTGATAGCTCAGTTGGTAAAGAATCTGCCTGCAAGGCAGGAGACCCTGGTTCAATTCCTGGGTCAGGAAGATCTGCTGGAGAAGGGATAGGCTACCCACTTCAGCATTCTTGGGCTTCCCTTGTGGCTCAGCTGGTAAAGAATCCCCCTGCAATGTGAGAGACCTGGGTTTGATCCCTGGGTTGGGAAGATCCCCTGGAGAAGGAAAAGGCTACCTACTCCAGTATCCTGGCCTGGAGAATTCCAAGGGGCACAAAGAGTCAGATATTATATTTTTATTTATAGAAGGTAAAATAGAAACACTGAGTCAGTGATTTTTATCTCAAAAGAACAAGTAGCCTTAGCTTACACCTATGGTTCATAACAAATCTAAAGATTAATAAAAAATATATCCATACTATTAAATAATTAATCTATGACTCACAGAGTTACTGTGGCAAATCTAAGATTGAAATCTAGGGGACCTCAATGGTCATACCCTTTCAATTCTTCATTCTACCTGTTAGTCATACTCACAAAGAAATACATCTGGATATATTCATTCCTAGTGTATTACTGTAACGTTTAAAAACATTATTAAAACTAATATAACTCCACTTTCTTAACTAAAGTATTTGAGCCAAGAATAAAATGTAATGAAAAGCAATTTGATCATGAATAATTTATACCAACTATTACCTTTGATTTCATATAAAAAGAAAATGGAGTTTACCTAAAAAATTTGAAAAA
>SJYC01105927.1:0-20490 GCA_006408675.1 Madoqua kirkii | reverse complement strand
TTTTTTCTAACACCTGTTCTGGTCTCTTTCCCATTCCTTCTATTTATGTCTCATTTCCTGGTCTCCCTCCCTCTTTCCTGTTCACTCATCTCTCAGATGACTTGGCACCCCTGTCTCTTATACACATCTAGATGTGTATAAGAGACAGAGTCAACACAGAGGCACTCATTTATGTAGAAATATATCTCTTAAATTTAAAAAATATTGATTATAAACCTGAGTTTAAAAAATAAAGAAATTAATTATATTAGATTTATATGAAACATATCTAACACAAAATGAACAGAAAGATTACAAATTTTAAAAAAGACTTACCTGGAAAATACTACCAAAAGAACAGTGATACATAAATGCCAATAAAATGTTCTTTACATTTAAAATGCATGGCTAGACACAAACGGGCTGTACTTCCACACAGAATTTTAAAAATATACAACTTAACAGGAAGACGTGGAAAGTGTAAAACTAGATCTACTTAGTAATACAACTTCAAAATGTAAGAGATAAAATGAACAGGTCAGTTCAGTCACTCAGTCATGTCTGACTCTTTGCGACCCCATGAATCGAAGCATGCCAGGCCTCCCTGTCCATCACCATCTCCCAGAGTTCACTCAGACCCACATCCATCGAGTCAGTGATGCCATCCAGCCATCCCATCCTCTGTCGTTCCCTTCTCCTCCTGCCCCCAATCCCTCCCAGCATCAGTCTTTTCCAATGAGTCAACTCTTCTCATGAGGTGGCCAAAGTACTGGAGTTTCAACTTTAGCATCATTACTTCCAAAGAAATTCCAGGGCTGATCTCCTTCAGAATGGACTGGTTGGATCTCCTTGCAGTCCAAGGGACTCTCAAGAGTCTTCTCAGAACTATGTAAATGTTGACAAATTTACTGTATATGAGAAGACTGACAGCTCACTTTCATATAACAGAAAAAAATATAGAGAGAGGACTCAAATAGCAAAATTAATTAGCGTAAAATTACACAAGCACACCCACAGATACACACATGCACGTGTATGTGTGTGAGAGAGGTTCACATGATATACACATGTAGATATCTGTCACTGCATTCAATAGTTGAATATGCCAATTTTCCCCCACAGGAGAAATCATTGACATTTGTCTATTTGTTCACAAAGATAAACCCTGAAATTTTCAAAGATCTAGCATTCTATAGGCTATGCCAATTAAGGTAAAAAGTCAACCAATAAAATGATTACAAAAATGTTTTTGGAAATGAAAAATGCACAGACCCCCACATAAGATAATACATGGAAATGGATAACCTCTACTTCTGCCCCTAAACAGGCACACTTAACAGGGAGCTTGGAAAAGCAGCTATACGATTACTCATCCAAATATTGCATCCAAAAGGACAAAATTTTAAAACCTATTATGTTATGCTAGCATATAGTCTAAGGTAGGACTCTAAATAAAACCATGGATTAAACACCACAAAACTCTGAGGCGATCAGAGGACGAGGAGGAGAAGGGTCGTGGGTGCTTCAGAGTTCTTTGTAATGCTGGTGAAATTTTGTTTCTTAAGCAAAGCAGCAGTAATGGATTCATGCTTTATGTCAAGTAACATGAAAATGCCTTTTAGGTAGGTCAGACACGGTGGACTATTGACCTGTTTGTGTGGCTCATCTAATCCATTACATCTGTTCTTTTGATTAAGTGATATTGATCACATGCCAGATTATAGAGAAAAGACAGTTTGCATGTGAAAACAGGATATTAATACTTTCTGCAGTAGTGTAATGATCTCAAATATAATGGCCTGGGTAAAATTGCAAATCAATTTTTTATGGTAAAAAGGATACTTTATCGATTCTACTGTATTTTATTTACATTTTGCATTTCTTTTTACACTTAAAAGTAAACCTAAAAAGTGCACTGTATCCGAGTAGAAAGAAAATACTTGGAGAAAGTATGAAAGAATCTCACGGCACTGTTATTCACCTTGACTCATTATCAGATGATGATGATGGTAGATATCTCTGATTACAGAGCAGACACATCCAGACACTTTAAAATTTTGTGTTTGGCTTACAGGGGCCTCAATCCACATATTCCTTTTAAATCCAATGACAACATCACATTTGCCTGTTAAAGTGTTCACAAAAGTACCATCTGGTTTTAAAGTTTCCAAACTGTATGAGAGATCTTTTAAAGTGTTGCTGGGTATAAAAGCCTTTTAATTGAGAAAGTCTCAGGTGTTGAACTAAATCTAGGTCATCTTCGTGCACTAATAGAATATGTTCATAAAGTTTATTGTAATTTGCAGTCTAAAAATATCTCTGTATGTGGAATGACAGATATTCATAGAGAACTCAGGATGTGTTTTAGAATTGTTGGGGGAATCGTCTTATTTTGTTTTCCTTTCCTTGGAGTACAAATAATGCACATTAATTTCACATCAAAATCTTATGTCATTTCTTTTTCTTGGTTTAAGACACCAGCTCTTACTTGAACACTAGTCCTGTTTATATTCCTAGAAAAACAGATGACTAATAGCCAGGGTTTTGTTCCTCCTGTCCTTCTGCCAAATTCTTAACATAATTTGGCCAAATAGCCTTTTTTTCTAACACCTGTTCTGGTCTCTTTCCCATTCCTTCTATTTATGTCTCATTTCCTGGTCTCCCTCCCTCTTTCCTGTTCACTCATCTCTCAGATGACTTGGCACCCTTGCACTGGACAAGAATGCATTATCCTTGTCTAAAAATCTCTTAAATTTCATCGATGGATTTTAACATCCTTTCCAGAGAGCTGAACAGCCAGCTCAGATCCAGACAGTCCAAATGAATGAGCAGCTATGAAAAGACATCAAAAACATTATTTCCTTATTTATTTATTTAAGCCTTGGCTTACTCTATAAGGAGTAACTTGATTTGATAGAATTCAAAATTATGGAAAGAGAACTAAACACAGGCAAATTCTAAGAACTAAACACAGGCATCAGATATGAAAAGACGCACAAACCAGAGAACTGAGTTGGGGTTCCCACGGTTCCTCAGGCCAGCCACGCAGACAGCAAGGATGGGGCAGGCACTGCTGGGGGCAGCTTGCTAACACGTTGGATGCCAACCGCTGCTACAACCCGTCGGTCCCTTCTACCAACCAGGGATCCTACGGTCTCGAAAGTGTGATTGGCGAAACTGCTCACAGTGCAAAGCTTTGCCTGAGAGTAATTTTCCATGGTATAGGTTTCCCTCTCCTTCCGGGAGTACCAGATCACTATCAAACTTGCATACCAAAATAGCGTAAAGTGAAAAACAAAACAAAACTCTTTTAGAACACAACTTGCTAATCGATGAACAAGATAAACCCAGATAAAGCGCAGGTGCTCGTAGACGGCTCGAAGCTCCAGGGCTTGATTCTGAGACAGAGTGTAGTTCGGGCGGGGAAACGGGCGGTGCCCCTCACCCTGCTCTGGGTGCGCCCTTCCTCTGCAGAGGCTGCTGCCGAATGTACACGGAATGCTATTTTCTTCTTTTGTATTTTTTCCATCAAAGGGAAAATCCTCTTCAAATTTCTTTCAGTTAGTAAAAGCAGGTACAAATGTTGGCCTTGTGTAAAAAGCCAAGTGGGGTCAAGCGAACTTTGAAAAGCTGGTGGTACCCATGGAGACCCTCAGGAAGGGCAATGGTAAAGAACCCGCCTGCCCATACCGGAGACAAGAGATGCAAGTTTGATCTCTGAGATGGGAAGATCCCCTGGAGGAGGGCATGGCAATCCGCTCCAGTACTCTTGCCTGGAGAATTCCAGGCACAGAGGAGCCTGGTGGGCTATGGTCCCTGGGGTCGCAAAGAGTCGGATATGACTGAGCGCTCACACACGCATAAAAACAATTTAAGATTACTGTAATTCATGAGCGTCACAGACATTATACACTCTTAAGCCTCTGTAATCCCAGACCTACAGTCACACAATTTCTGGTTGGAACAAAAGCATATTCAGGGGAAATGGCTCAGAGGTTAAAGCATCTGCCCCCGATGCGGGAGACATGGGTTCGATCCCTGGATTGGGAAGATCCCCTGGAGAAGGAAATGGTAACCCACTCCAGTATTTTTGCCTGGAGAATCCCAGGGACAGAGAAGCCTGGAGGGCTATAGTCCATGGCGTCACAAAAAGTCGGACACAACTTAGCTACTAATAGTAATACTGTCAATACTATCCAATAGAACAAAAGCAAAAAGAAACCTTTATCTCTGAATAAATTTTAGTGACATTCCTGCATGTCCTTTCTCCATAAAATGGCATTCTTCAGTAAAAATCTGGATCCTGTGTTAGAGCTGGTCTTGGCATAGGAGTATAAATTTTGTAATGCTACCTTAAGCCCTAGGTGCTCTGTGCCCCTAATTGAGGGAAGGAACTTGGGTGTTTTTTTTTTTTTTTTTAAACTTAGACCAGTTGAATGTGTTTGCGGCTGCTCAACCATTAATCTACTAAGTATTCAATTTCAGACAGGAGTTTTATTAATGTGTGCTTATTAACACCTCTGACAACTTCATAAATAACAATTCTAAGTTGAAAAAAATCCACTGTAGACTAGAAGAAATGACTAGCCGTTGGAAATGGAAAACAAGCTTTCCTGTTTCTAACAGAAGCTTCTCAGTACACAGTCACAGCAAGACTCAAATCTGAAGCAGCGTTTGAAATGAGCATTTATTTTTATTTGAACACTATTTTTTTTTTCAGTGTCATTCTTCATTAGCTCAAACAGAAACAGCCCATTCTCTCTTGCAGCTAGTTTTTCATAGTTGAGCCTATAGAATTAACTCAGTTCTCATTATCTGAAAGGTTAGGACTACAATAAGTTCCATACCTCCAAAAGCATTTTTTTTAATCTGATGGGCTGAGTGTGTTTAATGTACAAGTTTGAAGAACAGTTGAAATGCTTATTGAGACAACTTAGATGGGTTATCATTTGATACTCCTGTTTAAGACTTTCCATTTTAATAAGGATCTTCATTTGTAACATATAGCCTGTTTCTGAAAACAGAAAAATCGTAATCATGATCAGAAATATAGTGCAGGGGGGCAATGTCTGGTCCTTTCTCCCACTGCAGGAGTCTGGATACAACATCCCTTAGAGCAGCCTGGCTGGGACCAACAGAAGGGCCATCGGTCAGTGGGGAATGAGACAGCCGGGGTGCTCCAGGACACCTGTGATCTCTGTGACCTCTTTCCCGCTTTTGTTCCCAAGGAGACGGGGCCACATAGCATCTTTGTGGTCACTGCCAAGGCGAAGTGTGTGTGCCCAGTGGGGACCAGGAACTCTTAGGACTACAGAGATTAAAAAAACCAGAGCCTCATATTTTATAGATGAAAAATGAGGGCCATTTTACTTCTCTTTTTCTCAGGAGTGTATAATAAACAATCATCCTTATCTTTTGAAATTTTAATCTTTTTTTTTTTCAGCCTGTGGGATCTTAGTTCCCGAACCATGGATTCAGTGAACTGGCACGCCCTCCCTTCACTGAAAGGGCAGAGCCTTAGCACTGGGTCACTGGTGAAGTCCTGAACTTTTCTTCGTTCATTTTACCAACTCATGAAATTATTGGAGGACCCTATACCGCTCACAGATCCATCCAATTCCGATCATTCTTTTTTCTCTTATTTCCCATCATTCAGGAGAACAGGAATCGAGTCAGCATTCTCAGTGCACTCTTGTGATTTCGTCAGTTGTTTATTCACAAGTATTTATTTAGTATCGCTCTGTTCCCAGAAGAGTGATTGATCTGAGAAATACAGTGATGGAAAATAGTCTCCTCCTCTGCTCATTCAGTAAAGCAAAAAAAAAGATAATTATAGGGTTTGGTAGAGGATAATAGAAGTAAGAATCAAGTGTCTTAGATCTCAGGACAGCGAGATGTTAGCAATTAGTTTTGCTTGGGGCGGTGCTTCTTGAACCTTCTGTTGCTTCCAGATAATTAGAACACCCTCTTCTCTGATAATGTATCCTGTATTGAGATTCCTACCATTGTCTCATCCTTGTCATATGCTCTCTTCTTCAGAATCTGCTCTGAATGCTTGTGACATTCACCCATCTCCTTCAATGACATCAGTGACTCATTAGTGACTGAGTTTGCCAGTTCTTCTTGTTTCTTTCCAAAAGGCTCCAATTTCAACAATAATGTTGGTGAATTTCTTATATATATATATATAAGTTTTGCCTACTCTTAATAATTTAAAGGGGTTTACAGGTGCCTCTAGTGGTAAAAAAAAAAAAAAAAAAACACCTGCCAATGCAGGAGATATGAGAGATGCAAGTTTGATCCCTGAGTTAGGAAGATTCCCTGGAGGAGAGGAGGGCATCCCACCCCAATATTCTTGCCTGGAGAATCCCATGGACAACGGAGTTTGGCAGGCTAAGGTCCATAGGGTCACATAACTCAGTGATCTAGATCTCAGTTAATTTTGTGCGTTGACGTAGGATTTTGTGTGTGTCTTTTAAAGAGGTGCCATAGGAGACATAAAAATGAATGATAGGGATCAAAATGCAGTAATATGCAACAGTGCAGAGTCTACGAGACATGTGGAAAGGACAGGACTAACTATAGTTGGCAGGAAATGATGTTTCTTGTGAGAAAGCTGATAATGTAAATTTGTAGAAGAAAGTAAAACTGTGTCAGGGATTGAGAGAGAAAAATTGACACCTGGGATGCTCCTTCTTACAGAAAGTGGAGGGTAGATAAGAGATTGAAAAAGTAAACCAGTGACTCAGTTTTTCCCTCATCTTCCAACCTCTTCATTTCTGTTTGATTCCGTTGGCCTCCTTCTCTGGCCAGGGAACCACGTTCAGTCATTTAACGGGTATTCTCTAGGTGACTGTTCTCATTCTGAATTTCTCCTCCACTGGCTGAACTCCTATGTGTGAACAGGAAGCAGGAAAAGTTGCTGAATTTGTCCATCACACTTATCGCTTCAACTGGCGTGAGTAAAGCTTTGCCCAGGTGTGCGAACATGGCCCATCCACAGTTGCACGCTCTTCCCTGTTCAACTCCTTCTCTGGCCAGGGAACCACGTTCAGTCATTTAACGGGTCTTCTCTAGGTGACTGTTCTCATTCTGAATTTCTCCTCCACTGGCTGAACTCCTATGTGTGAACAGGAAGCAGGAAAAGTTGCTGAATTTGTCCATCACACTTATCGCTTCAACTGGCGTGAGTAAAGCTTTGCCCAGGTGTGCGAACATGGCCCATCCACAGTTGCACGCTCTTCCCTGTTCACTTACTTCCCAGGGTGTTCACTAAGCAAGAAAATCAGTGGCTTTAGAAGGGCCTCTAGAATTTGCAGTTCCCAGACTGGTTTTCATAATTGAGTATAAATTCCTTACCTTCATATTCACACTGCAGTTTGATACACTTTAGCCTTTCGGGCACAACTCCCCCTGAATGAAAGGATTGGCTTGGAAGCTCCTGGGAGAGCTGCGTCTGGCAGTCATAGTTTGTGCCCTGTCACCTCGCTCAACCTGGCTGATCTGGACGATCTCAGAGAAAACACTGTGGTAGGATAATGAGATATTCAAGCTCGTGTTTGGAGAGCATGTGGAGAAACTGGATCCAAGTTCTATCTCTTTAACTTTTTTTTTTTTTTAAACTTAGGCTAAGATAAATAACTTCTGTGAGCTACAATTTCTTCAACCAACAAATGGGTATAATGATAAGGAAAATGATATCTGTGTGAGATAATAGAGCACCTAGAACATACTCTGTAAATGAATCTGAGCTTATGGTTGGTTAATGTAATCAGATTATTTTCTTAAAAATGTGAACAGGAAAATATTAATCACAGAAGTGAGTGTGCAGCAAACTAAATTTGAGAGATCTTTGAGGCCCCATGGACTCTACAGTCCATGGAACTCTCCAGGCCAGAATGCTGGAGTGGGTAGCCTTTCCCTTCCCCAGGGGATCTTCCCAACCCAGGGATCAAACCCAGGGCTCCCGCACTGCAGGCAGATTCCTTACCAGCTGAGCCACCAAGGAAACCCAAGAATACAGGAGTGGATAGCCTATCCCTTCTCCAGGGGATTTTCCCAACTGAGGAATCGAACCAGGGTCTCCTGCATTGCAAGTGGATTCTTTACCAAGTGAGCTATCTGGGTAGCCTGAAAGATACATAAAGAGACTCAAAGAGAAGTGAGAAAGAAGCATAAATTATGAGCAAAGAAAATATAAATAAAAGATACATAATAAAGAGAAATTTAAAAAAAAATCAGTGAAGGTGTGACATATTAAGAAGACCTCAGAGAGAAACTGACTATTCCAAGCTCCCCTAAACTGATTTGCACTCTGTTCCAGAGCTCCTGAAGTTTAGCTGAATAACTTATCTGTAGAGTCTTATAATCCTATGAGCTCCATTTCCTCATTCCTCAAAAAAGCACTCTATGAACTAGGGTTGCTTTAGAGAGTTCCTTGTTTAAGAAACAACAGCAACAACGAAAACTGATATAAGAGGTTAGTCTTATTTGAAAATATTTCTCTTCTTATACTTCCAGCTGTGCTGTTCTGTTCCCCCAAATACATCACAAGAACTGCAAAGGTCGTTGGAAATACTGAGCATAAAACAGTGATGACTAGAAGGCACGATTATTTCCTCCGGGAGCACTCGACAGAGATGATGATACCTAGTGAACAGGGAGAGATGCAGAAATGAGAAGGACATTCAGGAATACCTGGCCAGAAATGTTAGCACATCTCAACTTTCTTCGGACATCAAAAACTAATTTGAGAATCTGCAAGAGGCTGAATTATACAGATAATTTTTAGCATGGCATGGCACATGGACCATTCATTCTATTCTTGGGCAAATAAAATTTCCCCATTGAGGGCGTAGTGAAAAATCCTGAACAAAATCTGATTGGTACAGTTTATCTATTGAGTCAAGCCCTATGATATAGGACATGTATAGATACATGTCTTTGATCCAATAAATTATCTCAGGGTAGATACTGGGGGCACTCATCCAAGACTTGGATGTTTAGGTTAATTGGGACCAAAAGTGGAAGTTACCTCAAGTCTTAGAACATGGTTGGACAGTGGGATAAGGAGAAATATATTCATTATAAATTAGTCCATGATAAGTATACTCTTAAGCACAGCTTAAAATGCAGTGGAATAAAAAGAAGACTTATTGGAGAACAACTCTGAGGATCTGAGATATAGACTAAAGATCTAGGAGTAACTTGGGTTACAGACAACGAACAAACACGTAAGGGTTTGAAATTGTCAAGGAAAACTCTAAGTCGAGAAGATGAAAGGTGATAATGGATAGGCATGAAGAATCTCATCATTTAAGATATGGAGAGAGAAAGAGTGCATAAACAAGCAGCTTCAGAGGAATGAGAGATGTCAGGAGAGGATGGAGAAAATTACTGAGGAAGGAAGAAGACCCCACAGATACCAGAAGCCAAACAGAGCTCAAGGATGCTGCTGCTGCTGCTGCTATCGCTTCAGTCGTGTCCAACTCTGTGTGACCCCAGAGACGGCAGCCCACCAGGCTCCCTCATCCCTGGGATTCTCTAGGCAAGAACACTGGGGTGGGTTGCCATTTCCTTCTACAATGCATGAAAGTGAAAAGTGAAAGGGAAGTTGCTCAGTCATGTCCGACTCTTCGTGACCCCATGAGACTCCTCGGTCCATGGGATTCTCCAGGTAAGAGATTATTAACTAAAGCTGTGGTGATTGCAAGGAAGTTGTATAAGTCCCCCAAAAGTGAGCTTTATGGGAATAGCACAACCAGGATCCTAAAAAATCAGTAGATTGAGTAATACATAGAAGGCATGGAAACACATGTTCTTAGTTTCAATAGACTTGATGATATTTGGCTGAGAAGGACAGGGAGTAGGTTAGACAGGAGATGGGACACCGAAAGTCACATGGTGGACTTGTTTTTGTTTTTTTTAAGAGGAGAAATATAGCTTTTTGTGTGGACTGGAAAACAATGTTAGAAACAAAAAACTCAAGGGTGTGAGATCGACACATAAAGACATACGTTACAGAAAAAAAGACCACCGAAGAAGCAACAAAGAAGCAGCTCTGGGACACAGATGGGGAGCTGGCTTTAGAAAGGAAGAAGGAGTCTTTTTTTTAAATCCTTCCTATCCTAGGAAGGAAAGAGAAAAGTACCATATGGATGCAGGCTTAGCTATTTTTTTAAATAAAAGAAATGAGGACCTTTATATTGTTTGAAAAGAAGCAGACGGCATTTTTCAAAGATACCATGAAAACATATCCTGTGGCACGTGCTCTTCTCTTGAAGAGGTGTTAGCGTTCCTCTGCTGAGACATGAGGCCCTTGATCCTTTCTCGAGACACTGAGTGGCCTTCTGATACCCGGTTATGCAGCAGACCTGCCAGAGTATGCAGGACAGAAAAGCCCACATCGGTGGACACAGCCAGACTCCTATACTGCCGCCTGGAACAGTGATTGGCTGAGGCTTCCCTGAGATGAGTCTTACTTAGCCGGGAAGCTGAGGAACGCTTAGAGATGCAAGCATCTGCAGATGATCAGTTACCTACACGGGTGAGCCAAAAGTAGCTTCTAGAAGCGAGGTGTGTTTAGACCACTCATTCCTTTGGGCCCCTCTATCCCACTTCTTTGCAGTTTCAGGATGAACTGTTTCAAAGACTGTTTCATACGAGACCTCCTTCCCACTCAGGGAATTGGTTTTGAAAAAGGAAGACAATGGACAATCACAGCCCCCATTGCTCTGTTATTCTTCGGGACACTAGTCAGCTCATCTAGGTTGTGAGGATGGGGGTTTCCAGCCTCCTGCAACAGGTCACAGAGGACATCCCGTATCACCCCAGGCGATGATCCGTGACGAGGCTCTAGCGCAACTCACTGGGAGAAGTGAGCTCTAGGCTGTCGTCTCATGCATCCTGTCTGTGCCCTCTGGTCCTGCTTCATCCTGGATATTCCGTGTCTATATGGTGATGAGTCACTGCTGTGCACACCCACTATTGCCACCTGTAAGCCCATCAGGACCCAGCTTAGGTAAGCAGCGGGATGTGTGGTCTCATGGAATCCACAGCTGAGCGTTCGGTCTCCACAAGTTACAGCCGCATGTTTGTTTGTTTGTTTGTTTGTTTCCTCAAAAAGCGTGCAGTTTTCTGCAGTACGGTAACTAGCTTTAGTTCAGAAAACCACGCTCCACTTTGCACTTCTCCTTCTCAAACTTATCATAGACTCCATTGTTGTTGTTCACTTGCTCAGTTGTGTCTGACACTTTGTGACTCCATGGACTGCAGTACACCAGGCTTCCCTGTCCTTCACTATATCCCAGAGTTTGCCCAAACTCTTGTCCATCCAATCATCTCATCCTCCGTCACCCTTTTCTCCTGTCCTCAATCTTTCCCATTATCAGGGTGTTTTCCTGTGAGTTGGCTCTTCCCATCAGGTGACCAAAGTTTTGGTGCTTCAACGTCAGCATCAGTCCTTCCAATGAATATTCAGGTTTGACTTCCTTTAGGCTTGATTGGTTTGATCTCCTTGCAGTCCAAGGGACTCTCAAGAGTCTTCTCCAACACCAGAGTTCAAAAGCATCAATTCTTTAGTACTCAGCCTTCTTTATGGTTCAACTCTCACATCTGTACATGACTACTGGAAAAATCATAGTTTTGACTATATAGACCTTTGTTCACATAGACTCCATACTACATCCTTTTTAACAATTGGCATGTCCATCACCATGGAGCTTTCAGATTATATGACCCAAAGAGAAGGCCATAGAACTCTTTTTTTCCCCCTCTTGGCCCTATTCAAAGAAGGCAACTTTCCATTTCACTTGATCTATTTTCCCGAACAATGTCCCTAGTTTGATTGAATTTCTCCTAGATCTATGAGCAATACCAAGTATTGTTCATACTTTGTAGAATGACATGAAAAATGTTGTAATTTATCTTTACCTTCAGAAGCAATATCCTAGCATGCTCCTGCCCATGGGCTCTCTACAATCTTTATTTTCCACCCGTTACAGGACATGTTTCCTAGCAAAGCCTCCATCATGCAAGTCCTCTCATGTTCATCCTGCCTGAAGAGAGTGACATCATCCATGCCTGATGTTCTGTATGGATGTCCAGATGGTCTGGATATTTTCAGAGTGTATTGTGACAGAGGACAGAGTTAACATAGCTCTGAAACATTACACTTAATGTGCATTATTTTCGATACCACGTGAATGAGAACTATTTCTGATCCTCTTTCTCCCGATCACTTGCAATGGAAAAGAACACATTTGGGTGAGCTTGAGTTATTCCACAGTCATTCTCCAGGCTCCCTCTAATTTTGCAAGAACCAGATCGGCAAACGAATGAAGATATGACCTACATCACAAGGCATGGGCATCCTTTATATCTTTAATGAAGGCATTACTGTTCACCATTATTGCAGAATGCAATACTGTTTTTAACTAACTGTCCTCCCCAGGAAGGGACAAATAACTTTTGTTGACTTCTTGGAGCCCCAGTGAGCATTAGAAACTAAATATCAATAATACATTAAAATATGATTTTTCCTGGGTCAATTGTTAGTAGCTAAACGTGAAGCAAGAAGAAAGTGAATGGTCAAGTTGAGTCAGGGATTTTTCTCAATATGTTGGAAAGATTAAGGGTTGTACTGAGTTATGAACACGAGTGAAGGATCATGAAATGTTTGACATATATGAAAAGAAATGAAGACAGAAGGGACTAAGTATTCGGAGTAGATGTAGAGGCCTGCAGAGGATTAACTTATTAAGTTTTGAAGATGCCGAAGGGCTAGTATAGGCATGACTGAGAGACTTGGAAGGAAAAGAGTTTTGGCCAGACACTGGAAAAATACAATTTAGTATGGAGCGTTTCCAATCTGAAAATAATCAATGTGAACGCACAAAGAAATGAAAAAGTGTAATTCCATTGTGAGACGTTGAGTCATGGAAACTTTTGTAGATAAGGGATTTGGGGGAAATGTGTGTGTGTAAGAGAGAGAGAGACAGACAGACAGACAAGAGACAGAGATAGACACAGAGACAGACGGAGGTAGAAAGAGAACATTTTAGCTGCAGGTTAAGGTCCAGAGTGTGCTTCTGAATATTGGAATGACAGATGAATGGTGCTCTTGGAGCTTGAGACATGTATCTTCCATGTATAAAGACAACCACACATACAGTCACTAAGCCATGGCAGGGTCTATACCTTTCAAGAGCAGGGAGAGGTTCCTTGGGGCTGCGGTGCAGGGAAATGGTAACTGATGAGACTGGAAAAATAGAGTAGATCAAACTATATGGTGCCCCATATGTCAGACCAAGAAAGATGACCTCATATGATTATTGCATGTGCTAAATGAGATCCTTAGCAACTCTAGGGCATAGTTCATATAGCTTTGCATCCTGTAACAGCTAGCAATCTGTGACTTAGTAACGATTGCACACATAATGCAATAGTGAATGTTTTCAGACTCGGTAGCTGTGCTTGCAGAAGTTATGACATGCCCAAGTGGGAGGAGATAAATGGCCTTATTTATTGTGTGAGGAGCATCATATTTCTACTCTGTCATGATAATGTAGATTTAAATAATAATTATTAGGCATAAGTAAAAATTAAGAGCATCTATATTAAGAAAGTGAAAGTATTAAGAAAGTTAAATTCGCTCAGTCGCCTCTGACTCTGCAACCCCATAGATTTACATGCAGTGTCTGGCTCTAAGAGAGCGATCTCACCATCTGGTTATCTGGGTCATGAAGATCTTTTTTATATAGTTCTTCTGGGTATTCTTGCCACCTCTTCTGAATATAGTCTGCTGCTTCTGCGTGATTCTCTAATTCTTTTTTTCAAAATCCATGACAGCATCAACATGAAAGTGAAAGTCGCTCAGTTGCATCTAACTCCTTGCGACCCGAGGACTGTACAGTCCATGAAATTCTCCAGGCCCGCATACTGGAGTGGGTAGCCTTTCCATTCTCCAGGGGTCTTCCCAACCCAGGAACTGAACCAGGATCTCCTGCATTGCAGGTGGATTCTTTGCTATCAGGGAAGCCCTGTATTAAGAAGCAGATTATAAAATGTATACACCATTATCATCCATCCCTGACTCTTAACAAAGTTACAAGAAAAACTTTTCTAGGCAAGAAATTAGCAGTTAATTTCTCCACTTGTTTTAATCTGGCAAACTGTATTCAAAGTACAAATACTGAGTATGAAGGGGACATAGCCTTAAAGCCTCTCTCTCTCTTTTTTTAAAATGAAAAAAATTTACAGGAAGGAACTGATTGAGAAGTAAACTGTATCTTTTTAAAGCAAAATTGCCCAACGCTGTGAGCATCTTCAGGAAATGAGAAATGCGAAATCCATAAAAGACTAAGTTGGCTAAACCAGATGTTTAAAAGCCTCCTGTGTAATAAATAATATGAATAGATTTTTGTGACCAATAGAACATAATTTGATTTGAATTTGATCTCTTCTCAGGATTCAAGCTTAAGAGGAGAAGGAGAAATTTGAACTGCTGAATTCTATACCCACAGAAGGAAAAAGAGAGAAAGACGTCAGGTAATATAATTTCTTTGCTTTCTGAATTTTTTATTAACTAATTTTCATTGCAGTGTGGACTGTCATTTCAGTCAAGCCTGACTCTTTGAGACCCTGTGGACTGTAGCCCACCAGGATCCTCTGACCACGCCCTCTTCCAGGGGATCTACCGCTGCCAGGGATCGAAACTACAGCTCCTGAATTGCAGATGGATTCTTTACAGTGAGGCCCCAAGGCAACCCCGGTAAAGTAAACTACCTTAAATACTCTTTCTCGGACCTGTCTTTGATGACGGCTTAACTGTGAAGTCACCTTTACATCATAGAGAAAACTGTCTTCAATACACTTTCTGATTTGATCAAGGTCTTTCTAACACTTAAGAGTCAGGCAGAGGAAAAATCTCATACCCTCGGTGACATTGTTGAGACTAAATTAGCCAACTCTGGAATTGCCTCTGTCCAGATTTCTTGTTACATCAGATACTAAAACTTCCAGTAACAGTAAAACCATTTTACCCAGGTTTTCTGCTGTCTGAGGCCAAAAGTGTCCACATGGTTACAGAATTAATAGAGCTTAAATGATGAGGGTATTTAGGAACCAACAACCTTCAATCTGGGACTGAAAGAGCTGGCAGAACACGAAAGGAAAAAAGAAAAATATGTGGGGCTGAAAGGAAGAGACGTGCATAACAAAGAATTAACAAGGAACTAAATAACCTTGATGTCTCACATTGCTGTCTAAGCGCTTTGGCGCTCACTGGATGGTTGGTGGAAATGCTTACTGAGCACAGATGTTATCTTTTAGCTTCCTTCACAACCTGAGAGCACGCTCTGTGAAGTAATCATATTGTAATTTCAGATGTAATTTTAACACATTCTTTCCTGAATAGCATATGTGTGCGTGTGAGGCAATCATCAAAAGAATATTGTATCCTTTTAAAAACGATTTCTTTTTTTTCATGCACCTTATAATTGATTTAAAAAAAATAATTTCCCAAACAATTCATACTGAGCATTTCAATAAGGACCTGGTTTTCTAGGATACAGACACAAATTGTCTAAGTAGGTTTAGGATGAGCCTCTAGACTTTTCCATAGAAAATAAATAAAGTAAAACTAGAATATAATCAATCAGAACGACAGAAAGATTTTCGGGTCAGACCAGAATTGCAAAAATAGCTTTCTCCTCCTACCTACTTTTGCTTCACTGCCCAAGACGCTTTCTTCTGTTCCTCCATATGTCTTGAGTCTCACAGGTTTCCTGGAGGCTACTCTTTCTTGTCTGTATCCAGAGATTTCTGAGGTCATCTCACTCACCCTGCTGACTCAGCTCTCTCCTGTGTCATAAACACTCTGACTCTTTATTCCCAGACCAGATTTCTGTCCGATAGAGAAATTTGTGTAATCTTCACATCCTTATTGGAGATGACTTGTCATTTACATCCTTCAAAATCAAAATATGCAAAACCAATGCTTACTTCCCTAAAACCCTGTCCTCATTTTGAAACTTTTATTTAAAATATTGCCATGTACTTGCACCAAAAATTCAGAGCCTTCCTCTCCATCACATCAAATTGATAAGCAATATATCAGTATCTATTAAATAATTTAGACATAATACTTCCTTCTTTGCCCCCATATCTTACCTGGAGCACTTATTCCTCTCCCATTTGGATTGTTATGAAACCTATAAATTGATCTCCCTTCTTCCATTTCATTCTCTGTGACTTAGGCTTTCTGAATATAATTTCTTTCTAAAACACAGTTTTGATAAACTTTTTCCAAAGCCTTTTGTTGCATCCAAGGTAAACTCCATTATGTCTGAACTTTCATAATCTGTGAAAGCCCTCCCTCACATAAACTTGCACTTGTACATTCTATCCAACTTGAAGAAAGCTCTGTGATAGCTTATAGGAATGTCAATATCAATGCCATTTTCCCTTGGTGCGGAAATACAAAACTCTCAGAGGATCCTCAAATCACCTATTTCCCTTCCTCCCCTCGGTCCTTTGCACACACTTACCTGCTATTCACCTGCCTAAGAACATTTCACTCACATGATATCAGAGCTTCCCTGATAGCTTAGTTGGTAAAGAATCCACCTACAATGCAGAAGACACCAGTTCAAATCCTAAGTTGGGAAGATCCTCTAGAGAAGGGATAGGCTACCTACTCCAATATGCTGGCTTGGAGAATTCCATGGACTGTATAGTCAACAGTTAGAAATGGACATGGAACAACAGACTGGTTCCAAATAGGAAAAGGAGTATGTCGAGGCTGTATATTGTCACCCTGCTTATTTAACTTATATGAAGATTACATCATGAGAAATGCTCGGCTGGAGGAAGCACAAGCTGGAATCAAGATTGCTGGGAAAAATCAATAAACTTAGATGTGCAGATGACAACCACCCTGCAGTCAGAAAGTGAAGAGGAACTAAAAATCCTCTTGCTGAAAGTAAAAGAGGAGAGTGAAAAAGTGGGCTTAAAGCTCAACATTCAGAAAACTAAGATCACAGCATCTGGTCCCATCACTTCATGGCAAATAGGTGGAGAAAGAGTGGAAACAGTGGCTGACTTTATTTCTTTGGGAGCCAGAATCACTGCAGATGGTGACTGCAGCCATGAAATTAAAATATGCTTACTCCTTGAAAGAAAAGTTATGACCAACCTAGAGAGCATATTAAAAAGCAGAGACATTACTTTGTCAGCAAAGGTCCATCTAGTCAAGGCTATGGTTTTTCCAGTGGTCATGTATGGATGTGAGAGTTGCACTGTAAAGAGAGCTGAGCACCGAAGAATTGATGCTTGTGAACTGTGGTGTTGGAGAGGACTCTTGAGAGTCCCTTGGACTGCAGAGAGATCCAACCAGTCCATCCTAAAAGAGATGACTCCTGGGTGTTCATTGGATGGACTGATGTTGAAGCTGAAACTGCAATACTTTGGCCACCTGATGCAAAGAGCTGACTCATTTGAAAAGATCCTGATGCTAAGAAAGATTGAGGGCAGGAGGAGAAGGGGACGACAGAGGATGAGATGGTTGGATGGCATCACCGACTCGATGGGTTTGAGTTTGAGTAACTCCGTGAGCTGGTGATGGACAGGGAGTCCTGGCATGCTGTAGTCCATGGGGTCGCAAAGAGTTGGACACGACTGAGCGACTGAATTGAACTGAACTGATAGTCCATGGAGTTGGAAAGAGTCAGACACGACTGAGAAACATTTCACTCACCTGCTATTCACTTGCCTAAGAACATTTCACTCACATGATACAAGCCACACAATTCAACATCAACACTTAAGAGTCATAATGTTCTTTGCATTAACTGACCCTCACCCTGTAACTCCTCAGTAATCCAAGGGGAATCCAGGTCTTGTGCTTTCAGGATACTTCACTTAATCAACCACAGAATTTAGTTTATATTTGTTCCTTAAACAGCTAGCTACATTTGGGGCATATACTACTCACTCAACTTTTAATTGGTAACATAAGTCTCAAGACATTTCAATGACACAGTATTTTGGACTTTGTGGTATTTGACTCTCTAAGATTGTTTTATAGCAAGTCATTTTCCCTAGGACCCAAGTTCAGTTCAGGGTTTCAATTGTGTTAGACTCTTTGAGACCTCGTGGACTGCAGCATGCCCAGCTTCCCTGTCTGTCACCAACTCCCAGAATTAATTCAAACTCATGTCCGTAGAGTCAGTGATGCCATTCAACCATCTCATCCTTTATTGTCCCTTTCTCCTCCTGTCTTCAGTCTTTCCCAACATCAGGGTCTAGGACCCAAGTTAGACACTGAAGAAGTGAGGATAGGTAAGTTGTCTCTTAGTGTATGTGACTGATAAAAGTTACTCTAGGATAATCCGTTCAGAATACACTGCATGCCAGAGCATATTAGTTTCATTTCTACAGTGATTTTGTGTTTTAAATTCTTTGAATATTCACCATATCACTGTAAGTCAACCCAAGCAAATATTGTTATCATTCCCATTTACTGGTTGAGCAAATCAAGATTCAGAAAGGTAAAATATTTGCACAAGGCCACACAGCTAGGTAATGGTACACTCAGGCCTGAGATATGCTTCGACTATGTCATATTGTCCTAGTACTGATAGATTCAACTTAGTAACCCCTACTGTACTTTATGAGCTTCCCTCGTGGCTCAGACAGTAAAGACTGAGCCTGTAATGCAGGACACCTGGGTTCGATCCCTGGGTTGGGAAGATCCCCTGGAGGAGGACATGGCAGCCCACTCTAGTATTCTTGCCTGGAGAATCCCCGTGGACAGAAGAGCCTGGCGGGCTACAGTCCATGGAGTCACAAAGAGTTGGACATAACTGAGCGACCAAGCACAGCACGGGACCACATATAGTTTGCAGACACATGCAGAACTGCACATTCTAAACCCTTATAGAAAGAAGAAGTTACTGAGCCTCCATTCTCTACTAAATTGTGTAAGCATATTAAGATGCTTCAGTAAAAGGATACATTGATGATATAGAAGGCTGCAACTCAGGACTCAGTGCTAGATTTCGGCCTCACAGGGATGGGTAAATTTGTGACCAGAGCACAAGCAGGCTGATTAATCCCAAATAATTGACAAAACTCTATGATCTGTACCAATCTCTCTATGACCTAAATGTTAAGTACAATTTGTTCCCTGTAGTCCACTCAGTCACCCTCTGAACATGTGTATTATGCATTAAATGGATGACAGGAAGTCATTTTTTAATCCTTTCTTTAGAAACTGATCTTTCAAGCCTTTGGGAGGCTAATCTCAAGGGAAGCATTTGCCTTCTTTATGGGATTATCTGTCTATTATGGTGAATGGATCTCATTTCAGGAGTCATCAGGTCAATTAATCTCATCATTAAGGATCCTCTTAACAGCTCATAAATATCATTGAATTCACACATCTCAATTGATGGCTTACTTTGTGTGTGGTCAATGGGGGATACTTACTCACAATTTGAAAGGGCGAAACCCCTGATAGTTGTCTATTAAAGGGTTTAATTGTATGTCAGGGATGCAGAAAAACAAGTACAGTAATGTGGTGAGATACACTCAACCAGTGTTTCTTTAAAGTTCACATTTTCATCTCTCTTACTTTTTTTGCAGATTACTGACAAGAGGAGGGGGGGAATAAAGTGCTAAGAAGGGAGAGGCGAAGAAGAGGCAACGTGGCGAGGGAGAGAGACGGACTTTGACAGAAAGCTACACGATGGAGTAAAGACAGGAGGAGACGAAGTGAAGCAGAAAGGAGCTAGAAGAGGAGGACAGGTCGCCCAGACCCACCACTCACGTTTGCTCAGGCTGGGTACAGAGAGAAGCCCACGTTAAACTTTGTCTGCAGATACTTACAAGGGGTAAATGAGGCCAACACATGGTAAGAAAAACACCTTCTATTCTCCTTCCTTTTGTGGTTGTTTAGCCAGTAAATCCTGTCTGACTCTTTGTGACCCCATGGACTGTAGCCCACCAAGCTCCTCTGTCGATGGGATTTTCCAGGCAAGAATGAAGTGGGTTGCCATTTCCTTCTCCAGGGGATCTTCCCCTACCCAGGGACAGAACCCAGTCTCCTGCATTGGCAAGCAGATTCTTTACCACTAAACCATGAGGAAAGACGTCTCTTTCCTTTACCAATTCACTTCTCTAAGAGTCAAACTGAGCAGCACATAAGGTTAAGATGTCTGAATGGTTTTATTTTTACTCATATCTAGGTGTTTTCTTTATGGCAGAGCAATGTTTGGACAAGAAAGAAAAAATATACATATAATAAATTACTAAATATTTATTCAACATGATCTATCATATGCCACTATTTCACCAATGTCAATTATATTGTTACCAAGAATTTTATTTAATCTGATAGAAATAAACTAAAGAAAACTATATGCCAATTAAAAAAGAAAGAAATGCAACCTCATAGAAACATATTTCTTCAAATCTTTGAAATAAATAAATGTACCTTTTAGAGGTCATCAA
>SJYC01105922.1:0-10738 GCA_006408675.1 Madoqua kirkii | reverse complement strand
GTAACCGCCGATTTCGGGAACAATCCTTTCCGAATTACTCAATCGTCCAATTATTTCAGCCGCTTCTGTTCTAATTTTATACTATAATGTTTTCCCGTTTTGGCTCGCTTATATTCAATCCGTCCATTTACGACTTCGGTTAATTCAGCCAAATCAACGATATTGATACCTATAAGACAGAATGACAATTTAAATATATCTTGATATACACGTCTTTTGCCGCCAATGTCAAGATTAAAAAGCATTCTTAATTGTTCAATAGTCAAAGAGCGTTTTGCTGTTTGTTCATATTTAAAAGTGAATCTATTGAAAGGTGTATTATTTATAATTCCTTGGCGGATTGCATAATTAAATATTGCAGAAAAATTCTTGAACATTATGGCTCGTGAATTTTGGCTCATTCCACCGTCTTTCATATATTGCTCGAAAGATTCAAGGTAGTTATAATTAATATCTGCAAATTCTTTTCCGCACAAATTCTTATCGAAATCGTTAAGTTTATTTAGCGTTAATTGATATGTACGTTTTGTATGATAATTCTGAATTTTGTTCATATATTCAGACATAATCGAAAGAAAAAGAATTTTGTTCTGCGATTTGCCTTCCAACCTATCCTTTATATAATTCTTAATCTCAGTTGCAGACATTTCAGGTAATTTTTTATCCGCATTGAGTTGTAAAACAATTTCTTCTATATCTAAGATTCGTCGTTTTAAAAAAGCGTTTATCGCAATTTTATTACCATGATTTTCCACCCGTTCTTTTTGCTCGTTGAATTGGTTTTCGGCAAGGTAAATACCAAGCGACAAAAGGGCTGATTTGCCTTTATGCGAAAACGAAACTTTAAGCGGATACGGTGCATTTTTTCTTGCTCTTTTATCCAAATATAGTTTTAATTTCATCTTTGCTTTGCAGATTATTTGCAGATATAGTGGTGCAAAATTAATCTATTTTGTGCAAAATTGTGCAATTATTTTTACCTTTTATTTAATATACGCAATTATATCGTGTTAGGGTAAATATAATTGCGTATTCTCTGATAAAATACAATCCCATATCCGAATTATACATTCGGTCTTCTTTCAACGCTCTGCCGCTGAAACAATTATTATCATACCACGGTTTGGTTATTTCAATCAATTCGTCAATCGTATGTTTAAAAACACCCGTCGCATCTCGGTAATATTCAAGCATTTGACGGTATTCGGATTCCGTAAATCCGGCGAGAGAATTAAACAGATGGTTAGTCGAAATATTTGTTCCGATGTTGTAACCGCTTGTTACATCGCTGAGTGTGAGCGTATTTTCTCCGCAAGTTTTGTGGAGCGACACCGAGAACTCTAAACCTCTTGACGATTTGGAAAAAATCATTGACGCAGCAGGAGCAAAAAAACGTGAACTGAATTATTGCTTTATGGACGGCGAAACGTGGAAACTTTTCCGCGATTCTAAGCAGGTAAGAGGTTTTATGGCGGCTCGCGGCGAACAAAAAATCTTTGTCGCAGGTGGCAGTACCGACGTTCTTCCCAAATCGAGCCTTGCCGCAACCAATGCCGTTCTTAAAGAAGACAGCGATTACGGTTTCGAGATTGTTGTTATTCGTTTTAAATCAACTATTGAAAGAAACGGTAAGCGCGAGACCATTGCACCGTGGAAAAAAGGCATGGTTGTTTTCACCAAAAACGAAAACGTGGGCAATCTGTGGTGGGCAAATGTTGCCGAAGAAAATCACCGCGTTGAGGGCGTAAGATACACCAACCTCGGCAACGGCGTTTTGCTCAGCAAATATTCCACCAATCACCCGACATTAACGGAGTGGACGGCTATTCAGGCACGTACCGTTCCAGTTATCAACGGTGCTGAAAACATCTATCAACTCGACACGACTGCAACCGCTACCGATACCACCGAAGACAGCAAAATCACTATCGGTGAAACGGAATATAAAAAGTCTGACATTTTAACGGCTATTTCAAAGGTTGTGGGCGTAACGTTACCTGCGAACACCGCCGATGCGGACGTGGTTCAGTTGTTTAACTCGTGGAACAAGAAAACACAGGCGGACGTTGTTGCCGCTATTGTTGTAACAGCGTAAAGTAAATGAACGTTTTACAAAGTCTTCAACAGTTAAACCTTTATCCGATACCCGACAGTGTTATCGTTAATTGCTGCGGCGAGCGCGGCTTAAATGCGGACGAAGAAATCACAGCCGAAATCCGCAAAAGCCGCCCTTACCTTTTAACAAAAGCGGACGTTTACAAATGGCTTGCATTTGCACCGGCAACGGTTTCACAAGGCGGAGTTTCATTTTCTTTGTCGGAAAGCGACAAAAAACGCTTTATCGAAAAGGCAAACAAACTTTACGCACAAACAGGCGAAAACGTTTTTGTTATCGGTACGGTTTACGGTTATAAAGGGTCGAGATTATGATTTGGACAAACGGTTTTATACAGTTTAAAGAAAACCCCAAAACGATGTTTGACGAAAGGGGCAACCCGATTAAAGAAACCTCGTTTGATTGGTCTGATTTTATTCCGTGCGGCTATGAGGACAACACGAATTTAACCGCCAAAAGCGGCGAAAAATCCGACTTTAAGGCTCAAAGTTATTCAATACGGATAAAGTTACAACCGATAAAAGAAAGGGTAAAATTGTATGATAAAAACCGCAAATTGCTCGGCGAATTTGTTGTAAAGTCTTGCAATGATTACGGATATATCGACGAAACTCATTTTGTATGTTCTCTATAAAGCAGATAACGCCGCAAGACTACATTAAAAAAGCAATCGAAAACGCCTTGACAATGGAAATTCAAATCATTGTCAGACAACTGAATTACATTGCTTTAAAAGCCGTTAATTTACAACGTGAACTCGGCGAAGAATACCGTGGATTGTCGGCTGTCCAATTAAAAGATAAACGCAAGGAAAAACATACGCCGAACTATATCGACGATACAGGCAATCTTAGAAACAGCATTGGCTATATGATAGCGGTTGATGGGGTGTCGGTAACGGAAGATTTCAAAAACGGTACGGCTCGGCAGTTGGCTCAGTCGGCATTAAGCGGCGAAAACAAAGGCGTTACCCTAATCCTGACAGCAGGTATGAGTTACGCCAAATATGTTCACCGAAAAGGCTACGATGTTTTAACCACGGCGGAACTTTTTTGTAACAAAGAACTCAAAAAGTTAATCGGAAAATACAAATGAAAACAGGCAGCGAAATAGAAAGCGACTTTTTTTTAGCGGTTCAAAATACCGAACTTGCAAAAGCGGTTTCGGGCGAAATTTACCGCGACGATTTCCGTCCGAGAGACAGCGATACGGAAGATATTGTTGTAAGGCTCACCTCGGTAACATCGGGACAAATGCAAGAAGGCGTTTTAACGTTGTTGGTTTTTGTTCCCGATATTGATGTTCACGGCTTGGGTAGTAAAAAACGCAATCGGCACGGCTCGAAGAATTAGAAGTTCTTTCGGTTAAGGCTGTGGACGAAATGCGGCAATCTTGGGAACTTCGTTGCTATGACGATGTGGAACTGCAAATGGGCGTTCAGAGTTATCCCGACAACAACGAGCAGCACTTTGTAAGCGTAAAAATAGGATTCAGGATTTTGAATTAATTTTTAATTTTTAACTTTTAATTTTTAATTAAAAAAAATGAGCGTATTAAGTACCGGACAGCCGAAAATCGAAATAGCAAAACTTGACAAATTCGATAATATCGGCACTTGGAAAGAAATAGACATTCCGAAAGAGGGAACAACCACAATGGAAACCTCCGAGGGCGAAACAACCGAATTCCGTCAGGAGGGCGGCGGATTGGTGGATATTGAGCGTAAAGAAAGCACGTATTCTTTTACGTTTGATTTGTTTGTTAAAAAAGGTTTCAAAAAGCCTATTGACGACATAAACGGCGTTATCGTAGACAATTATGCGCTGCGTATGTCGCCCAAAGACAAGGCGGCAATGGGTTTGATTTTGTACAAATGTCAGGTTTCGTGCGTAACGAGTTATGCCGTTGCCGACGGTATGATTTGCAAGTATAATTTTTCGGCATTGCAAACCGACGACCACGAACAAATGATGGAATTTTACATCGAAGAAAACAACCTTGTTACCGACGTTAATTTCGTGGACATTCCCTCGAGTGGCGAAAGTTTAACGGCAACCGTTACCCCCGAATTAAAAGCGGAAGAAACAGTTACGGCAACGGTTGATTCTAATTGGTTTACGGCAACGGTTGCCGACAACGGCGTTGTAACGGTTACGGCAGCAACCGAAAACAAAGGCAAACGCCGCGAGGGTTGGCTTACAATCAAATCCTCAACCGGCAAATCGGCACAAATCCGTGTAAATCAGTTGAGCGGAGTTGAAGATTAGTTGTGTGTGTTTTTACATTCTATAATTTTAGTTTAGTTAGTAATTGGTGTGAAAGACCGGCTGAAAAAAAACGGTCGGTCTTTTTTAAAACAAGAAATTATGGCAAATGTAGAAAGGCTTATTGCCGACAGCATAAACAACAATCCGATTGAGGTGGAATTAAGGGGCAAGAAAATAAACATTCCGCGCCCTACGCTCGGCACAATGATAGAGGCTTCAAAATACATCGCAAAACTGCCCGAATTTGACCTTACGGCGGATTATAAACAATCCGTTCAACTGACATTGAATATTGCCAAAGATTGCGGCAAAGTACCCGAAATTTTGGCGGTTTTAATGCTCGGTAAAAAAGATATGTACCGAAAATTCACGCTTTTCGGCAAGACCTTTATTCTGCGCAACCGCTTTAAAAAACTCACTAAGGAAATTGAAAACCTTACACCGCAAGAGAGCGGAGAAATTCTTGTAAAGATTTTATCGTCAATGGATTGCGGTTTTTTTTTAGGCATAATTATTTCCCTGCAAGGTATAAATCAACTGAAAAAGACGAAGACAGAAACGACAGTGTCTGGGCAATAGCGAGCAATTTTGTTAAGAATTTCAACGTAAGTTTTGATTACGTGCTTAACGAAATGCCCTTTGTAAACCTGATAATGTATAACCGCACTTTGCCCGATTACGACTTAGACAAGGACAAAAAAGACACCCCGAAAGACGGCAGTTCGGATAAGAATCTTTTAAATCAAAGTGTTGAAGATTGGAATAATTTTATAAGACAAAACACCTCTAAATGGCATGGCACAAGAAACTGAAAACGGCGGCTTGGTATTCGGCATACGGCTCGACAATTCGCAACTCGCAAAAGACATTGAAACGGCTAACAAACTTTTCAACAGCATTAACGGCTCTGCTGCCGATGTAAGCAAGACCGTTAATTCCGTTTTAAACGGTGCTTTTGCTCCGTCGGGACAGACTGCGCAGAAACTTTCGCAAAATTACGGCAACGCTTTTAAAGACTTGTCGCAACTTTCGGCAACGGCGGCGGCACAAGTCAGGGCGGACAGCAATCAGACTGCAACGAGCATTACGCAAGATATTGACAAGTTGAACGCAGGATTTTCTTCAATTACGGGTCTTGCGGGAAAAATGTTTTTGGGCGTTTCGGCAGGTCAAATTGTAAACCAAATGTTTCAAACACGGTCGTATTTTCAAGATGCCGAAAGTTCAATGAAGGTGTTTTTGGGCGATGCACAGAAAGGCACGAAGTTTATCAACGAACTCAAAGATTATGCATTTTACAATATGTTTGAGTTCAAAGATTTGGTGGGCGCAAGCAAACAATTAATCGCATACGGAACTCAGGCGGAGGACGTAACAGGCATTTTGGACAAACTTTCCAACATTGCCACGGGAACGGGCGCAAACCTTAACGATATGATTTCGATGTACAACAACGCCAAAAGTATCGGAAAGGTTGATTCTCAGGGGTTGCAAAGTTGGGCTGCGCGTGGTGTTTTGGTAAAAGAAACTTTGCAAGAAATGGGCGAACAAGTCGGCTCAACAGGCGTAACTTTTCAACAATTAGAAAAAGTTTTAACTCACGTTACGAGTGAGGGCGGAATGTTCCACGACCTTATGAAAGAGCAATTAGACAACCTTTCGGCTTCGTCGGCGCAATTATCCGACAATTTGACGGCAATGTATAACGAACTCGGCGAAAAAGCCGAACCGTATATGAAAGCCGCCATCGACCTTGCCGGAACTCTCGTTGAAAACTATCAATCCATTGCCGATGTAGTAATTGATGTTGCAAAGGTTTACGGTGCGTACAAACTTGTTGATATGTCGGGATTCAAGGGTTAATCGAACAAGCAAATGCCGAGCAGAACCTTGTTGAAACCTTTAAACAGCACGGCGACGAAATCCAAAAAATGCTGTCTGCCGACCAAGCCTACGAACTTTCTTTGTCGGGATTGAAAGAGGGAACGGCAGAATACGCCCAAGCCGTTAAAGATATGATTAACAATGAGAAAGAAAGCACTTCGTCGCAATTAAGCGCACTCGAACAACTCGAAACCGCCGAGACTGCAAGGATTGACACTTTGGTTCGTGAACGTCAGGAAATCCGTCAGCAGATTATTCACGCCAAAGAGCATAACGACATTTTAACCGAACAACAATTACAAACCAAAGCGCAGACCGTTCAGGAACAAATCAACACGGCTCAAACCAATTTAAACACGGTTTCCAAGCAGAAACAAATTGCTGCCGTAAACGCTGCCAATGCCGCCAAAAAAGCCGATACACTCGCCACAATGCAAAACACCACGGCTACAAAAAGTGCTACCGTTGCCGC
Source organism: Madoqua kirkii (assembly GCA_006408675.1). NCBI lineage: Eukaryota > Metazoa > Chordata > Mammalia > Artiodactyla > Bovidae > Madoqua > Madoqua kirkii. The sequence goes on along the minus strand of SJYC01105922.1, from coordinate 3,999 downwards.
CAATCTTTGGAACAAAGCCACAACCGCACTCGGCAACGGTGTTAAAAAACTCGGCGCAACGTTAAAGGCAACATTGCTTTCTAATCCGTATGCCTTAGCCATTGCCGGAGCGGTGGCGTTGTGTAATGCGATTTACGATATAATAACCGCCGAAAGCGCAAGAGAACAAGCGCAAAAAACCATTGACGAGGCAACCTCAAAAAGTCTCGAAGAAAGCAAAAAACAACTCGAAAAAACGGCAATTCCCGATTTTTATAATCTTGATAAATTGGAAGAGGGGACGGACGAATATCAGAAAGCCGTTGATAATCTCGTTAAAAAATATCCCGAATTAAAGGAAGTTTTGGGCGATAATTACACGAAAACCGATTTACTTACAAAAGGATATAATGCCGTTAAACGTGCCATTATCGAAAAAAATCAAGCGGCAGCGGCAGAAAACGCAATCGCTGCCAATAATGCAACTTTGTCGGAAAAACAAAGTGCGGTTTTGGAAGATTTTCAAAAGCAATTGAAAGAACAAGGTTTTTCTCAGGAACAAGCCTATAAATTGGCTACGGATTTTGAGGAGGCAATGTTAGACGGATTGTCGTTTGACGAATTCTCGGACGATATAAAAAAGGTTTTTGAAAATGCGGCAAGTTCGGGCAAAACGGTTATGTCGGTGCTTTCGTTGGGTATGTCCGATATGTTTAACGTCGGTAACTATTCCAACGCCGAGGGTTGGGCTAACTCTATGAAACAGAAATTTTTATCAATGTTTACCGATAACGGTTACGAAGAATTTAATTCGGGACTTCGTGCATCGTTTGAGCAAATGAAACAATTTTCAAAAGCCGCCGACCAAGCCGCCGAAAGCGTTAAAAATCTTACAAAACAAGAAGAAGAAAACGCCAAAAATAATGCGGCGTTGAATAAATATTTATCAACCGAAGCCTTAAAAACTTATAAAGAGGCGGTTGATAAGGCAAAGAGCGAATTAGAAGCAGGTATAACGTTGTTTGAATACGAATTTCAAGCCGGCTCAAAACAAAACAAAGATAATTTAACCAAGAAAATCAAGGCGTTACAACAGAATTACATTCAGGCTCAGCGCAATTTGCGCGATGCTCAAAAACAAATTTTGGGCGACGATTTAAACGCATTAGAAACAAAATATAAAAAGCAAATTTCGCTTTACACCCAATTTGCGAATGAGTACACTGCAATAGAAATAAAGCGACAAAACGAGATTGACAAACTTAATCAGAGCCGTGATAAAAAAGGTGCAAATCAAGGCGTTATTGATATGCAAATTGAGGAGTTAATAAAAAGGCTGACGACGATTTAAAATTGTTTTACGCCAAATATTACAACGTTTCAAAGGCAACGGCGGCGCAGGTTAAATCCACTTTTGAAAACGCTTTAACCGTTCCCGTAGACCAAGCCAAAGAGCGGCTTGTTGAAATAACGAAAAAACTCGCACAAATTAAAAACGCCACCGACAACGGTAACACCATCGCATCGAAAGACGAACAGGCGAATTTAGCGGCGGAAAAAGCAGGTCTTGAACAGAATATCAGCAAAGCGGAAGAAAGGAAAAAATACGACGAAAAAACGGCAAAATACGAGGCTTATTACAACGAACTAATCCGCATTGCCAACGAAAAAGAACAGAAACTTGCAAGTTTGCAACAACAGTTTGACATGGGGAAAATCACCCAAAACCAACTTAACGAAGCCACAAAAAATTTAAACAATTTTTTCGAGGTTCAAGCCGACATTTTACGTCAGCAACAAGGAATGACCGGCGAAGAAGTTGCAAGCGTTACGCTTGATAAAATCGGCAAGGCAACGGATTTAGAAGTTGAAAATCTTGTTACCACACTTTCGCAATTTGAAACACAGATTGATTTTTTGCAATCGAAACTCGGCGAGGGCGTTGATGTAACCGAGGCATTAGACAAGGTAAAATCCGATTATCAAAATGCCATTGACGAATTGAAATTGCTGACCGAAATGGGTATTCAAAATACCTACGCAGAATTACAACAAGCACAATCGGAACTGACAAACTTAGAAACCCGACAAGGCAAAGGTGAGGACGTATCTAAGGAAATTGCCAAGCAAAAGGCATTGATAGCGCAACTTCAAACGGCATTAAAAAATTACCGTCAAACGCAACAAGAAGTTGAAAATAAAACCACGGAACTGACGGCTGCACAAAAAAATTTACTCGAAGTTCAGGCAAACAAAGCCAAATGGAAAAAGGCGTTAGGATATTATACGGCGGCAAAAGACGGCATTAACGCTGTTGTAGACGGTTGCGAGGGCTTGTCAGACGAGGCAAAGGATGCTATCAATCTTATGACCGAGTTAAGCGATGCGGCTTTTAGTGTTATCGGTTCGCTGCTTGATTATGCCGAAAATTGTGCAATGGCAATGGCAACCGCTGGAGTAGCCTCTGCCGAAGCGGTTAAAACCGCCGAAAAAGGTTCTGTAATTTTGGCGGTTATAGGTGCGGCAATTCAGGCGGTTATGGCAATCGTTAAGATTTTCAACAAGCACGGCAAGACTGCAAAGGCGGAAGAAAAAATAAAAAAGTTGGACACTCAAATTGCCGCTCTCGAAAGACAATACGACAAATTGGGAAATAAAATTGAAGATGTTTATTCCACCGATGCAACGCCGCTTATTGAACAGCAAGACAAGTTGTAGCACAACAAGAATCGTTAATCCGTCAGCAGATAGCCGCCGAAAGGTCGAAAAAGAAGAAAAAGCAAGATGCCGACCAAATCCGCGAATGGCAGAACCAACTCGAAGACATTGCCGAAACAAGGGCAAAAAAAGAGGAGACAATTACCGAAAAACTTATCGGTAAAGATTACAAATCGGTTTTGGAAGATTTCGCAGGGGCGGTTTCCGATGCAATGAGCAGTGCGGATGTATCGGTGGAACAAGCCACTAAAAACATCGCCAAAAACATTATGAAAACGGCAGCGATTGAAAGCGTTAAGAAATCGATTAAACCTCTTACCGACGATTTTGCTAAAATGGCATCTTCGGCATTTGAAGATGGCATTTTAACCGCCACCGAAGAAGAAAATCTTAATGCCAAGGCAGAAGAAATCGGCAGGGCGGGCGAGGCGGTTTTAGCACCGATTAAACACCTTTTTGAAGAGGTTGAAGAAGAAAGCCGCGAGGCTGTATCGGGCGGCATTACGAATATGAGCCAAGACAGCGCAGACGAAATGAACGGTCGTTTAACGCAAATACAATCGCATACATTTTCGATAAACGAAAGCGTAAAAACGATGGTTGATTTTTCGCAGCGGCAGTTAGTTCAGTTGGTTTCGATAAATGCAAACACGGCTGCGGCACTCGGCAAACAAGATAAAATACTTGCCGTAATCGGTGAGTTTCAAACAAAAGGCGTTAGATTAAAACAATAAAAATGACGGCAGGAGAATATTTAAAAAGGGAACTTTCAAAAGTTGCTTGCGGCACATACGAGGGCGAGAGCGACTTAGAATCGTTGGTAGACTTGTGGAAAAAACCGTGGGGCGTGGAACTATGCAAAAGGCTGATTTTCCCGACCGCTAACTTTTTCAGCAGATACGAAAACGAATTAATGCCTTACGGCGTGTTCTTGAATCAGAGCGGATTAAGGTTTTATAACCGCGACATCGTTTTAATCGGTTCGGCGGCAAATTTGGAATTTTCGTTGCCCGAAAAGACTTATACCGTAATGCTTTATCACGGCTCAAAAGCGGTGATAACTGCAAAGAATTGTGCGGTTGTTAAAGTGCATAAAATTACCTCCGACAACGAGGTTTTTGTTATGACTTACAATCATGCAAAAGTGGTGGTAAATTAAACGAATTTTAACATTTTAAATTTGCAAAAATGTTTGATATTTTGTAATTTAGCAGTAATTACTTAAAGAGAAATTTTAAATAATATGAAATCATATATTACGGCATTACTTTTAATCCTTTACTTACCCAAAATCATATGGTT
>SJYC01105918.1:0-33374 GCA_006408675.1 Madoqua kirkii | reverse complement strand
ACCCCAGTACATCTTTATAAATGTCTTCTGATTTGTAACATTATTTCCCAAGTATTTTATGTTTTTTTTTACATATTCACTCATATTTTGTAGTTAGTGTTCATTGATTATAAAATATTTATATATTGATCTTACACCAGCCATTTTTTAACTGTACTTTTTCAGTTCATTCTTCTGAATATTGTAGGTAGATTATCATTGTCTGGAAATTCTTACCAGTTTTTCCTTCTTATTGTAGTCTTTATAGTTATTTTTTCCCTATTATTTGTCCTTTATGCCTATCATCTTTGTTTACATGTTCTTCTTTCTCTTTCTTTTAAAGATATACATGATAACTTCACTTGAGATGTTTTTCTGCATTAATAAATTGCCTCGTTACTTCCTCTAGGCAATGAGGCAATTTATTAATGCAGAAAAAAAAAACCACAAGTGAAGTTATCATGCTCATTACGTATTCTACATGAGCTTCCCAGGTGGCTCAGAGGATAACACGTCTGCCTGCAATGCGGGAGACCCGAGTTCGATGCCTGGGTTGGGACAATCTCTTGGAGAAGGAAATGGCAACCCACTGCAGTATTCTTGCCTGGGGAATCCCAGGGACAGAGGAGCCTGGTAGGCTACAGTCCACGGGGTCGCAAAGAGTCGGGCATGACTGAATGGCTTCACTTCACTTCTTCACTTCACTTATTCTAAGTGCCACTGCAAATTGTTGTGGCCTGACGCTTTCTCACTTGTTTTCAAATGTGCTGTTAACATTTTTCTAATGTTTATCTTATTTCGTTTAATATTTTTAGTGACAGTGAGCATTGACTCCCCATGTGCTGCAGTCTCCGGCATTTTTGTGTTTTGCTTATTTTTCATCAGTTGGAGGGTGATTGCTTTACAGCCTTGCTCTGGTTCTGCTGTTTATCAGCATAAGTCAACCATAGGTGCACGTCTGCCCATTCTGTCTTGAAACTCCTCCCTTCTTTCATTTAATTTTTGAGAGAATTCAAAACAGATTTTGTCAAAATGGATTTTCTCTCAATTAAGACTTTTTAAAACCTTTTTTTCTTTTTAATCTGCTGATAGTTTGAGTCTTCTTATGTTGCAGAGTAATTTCGCGGGACTTGTCCGGGTTCTCGTGCTGGCTAATCCTCGAGCAGGGAGCGTCACTGGGACGATGCTGGCGCTTTCTCAGGTTGTGTTGGGGATCTCGCCTTACATGTACTTGCCGCTGTTAGATTTTCTTCTCTGGATCTTATGTGGGGGAATGAGTTAAGTGATGAGTGAGGGAGCTGGATTTTGGTGGAGTATCTGTGGAAAGCACCTTCTTTCCATTTGGGTAGACCATTATGTCAAGGTCCAGCTTCCTTACATACTTTGACTTTACCTTGTTATTTATTTCCTAGCCTTACCTCACAAAAATAGCACCTATTAAACCAGTTGCCCAAACCAAACCTGGGAATTACTTCTGACATTTACCTTTTCTTCTCCACTAAAAATCCTACTGATGCAACTTCAAGGATACTCCCCCCACCCCTCTGCAAAAAAAAAATATCCATTTCAGTCTTATTCATTCAGTGCAAAGACCTCAGTTAAAGTCCCCTCAATGTCTTCACAGAGCGTGGTCACTCTAACTGATGCTTGGACTTTAACTTCTGTCCCCTCCACTTCTTCTTTATAAAGAACCCAGGTCATTTTTAGCATCTCTATTGATTTTTTTCCCTTTTTCTTCAGCAAACACACATCTTTTATTTATTTATTTTTTAAATATAAATTTATTTATTTCAGTTGGAGGTTTTGGCAGTCCTTTATTTTTTAAATATAAATTTATTTGTTTCAATTGGAGGTTTTGGCAGTCCTTTCTTTGAAATATTCCAAGGTCTGCATCTGGTACTTTCTTTAAAATACAAAGTCTGTAGTACGACCGGATGATCTGTATGGTGCCACATGCCTGTCTGTTCAGTTGCTTCAGCTGTATCCAAGTCTGCAGCCTCATGGACTGTAGCCTGTCAGGCTCTTCTGTCCAAGAGATTCACCAGGCAAGAAAACTGGCGTGGGTTGCCACACCCACCTACAGGGGATATTCCCGACCCAGGGATTGATTCCACATCTCTCATGTCTCCTGCATCACAGGCGGATTCTTTACCCACTGAGCCACCTGGTGCTCTAAGACCACCTAATATATCTGATTATGAATGCTGTTTATCCGACAGCCTTTTTATATGGCTCTCCTCATAGCCCTAGCTACCCTTCAACCTTGGCTGATCCAGATAAGGGCTATAAGTGGGATCTTGTTATGGCATTTTAAAAAAATGTGTTTTCAACATCATCTTAGTTTTTCAGGAAGAATTTTAGCTGGAGTTCAGTGTTATTCTTCAGTGTTATTTAGCAAAAACAATTGCTCAAAGATAATGGCATGTGAATTCTGTTTTCCAAGTTTCTGGTAATCCTGATATTGGGCTTAACTTAGCATGGCAAGAGATTGAAGGTCTGTTATGGACTGAATTGTTTCCCCTTCAAATTCATATGCTAAAGCCTTAAGTCCCAATATGAATGTTTGGAGATGGTTTTTTAGGGTATAATTAGGTTAATGGGGTCATAAGAGAGAGGTCTTAAACTTATAAGATTGCTGATCTTTTAAGAAGAAGGAGAAAAAGAGGTCTGTTTCTCTCTTTGAGTATGTACACCAGGAAAAGACCACATGAGCAGACATTGAGAAGGCAGCCACAGAATCCTCTAATGCACCCTTCTCAGTATCCAACAGAGCTAAGAGTTTAAACAGAATCAGGAAACATGCGAAAGACCCAAACAAGGTCAATACCTGTGACCCAGTTAGCATATAGATAACACGGGCATAGAACTGATTATATGCTGGACTGTATAACCTGTCTTTCACACTAAGAGTGGAAATTATTCAGAGTATGCTGTGTGAACACGATGAAGTTAATCTTGAAATCGGTAAAGGGTAGGTAAGCGGAAAGTTTCCCAGTGGTAAAGAACTAATTATTTTTAAACAACTCATGCTGCTGCTGCTGCTGCTGCTGAGTCGCTTCGGTGGTGTCCTAACTCTGTGAGACCCCATAGATGGCAGCCCACCAGGCTCCCCTGTCCCTGGGATTTTCCAGGCAAGAACACTGGAGCGGGTTGCCATTTCCTTCTCCAACAACTCATGAGTTAAAAAAATAAAAGTGGCAAAGGAAATGAGAAAATATTCTGAACTGTAAGATAATCAAATATGACATATTTAAATATAACGTATACACATCCAGCTGTAAATCTATTCTTTGCGAAACTTTCCCTGTGTATATGCTACATTTGGGGGGCTTCCTTGGTGGCTCAGTGGTAAAGAATCTGCCTGCAATGCAGGAGATGCAGAAGATTCCGTTTCGATCCCTGGGTCGGGAAGATCCCCTAGAAGAGGGCATGGCACCCCCTCCAGTATTCTTGCCTGGAGAAGCCCAAGGACAGAGGAGCCTGGTGGGCTGCCGTCCACGGGGTCTCACAGAGTCAGACAAGACTAAAGGACTTTGCATGCATGCACTACACTTTAATCAATCGACTCACCAAAAGTAACCGTGACCGGACTAGAAGTAAGACAAGCTAAGATATTACTTTATTAGTCCAGGTTGGCAATGGTGATGTTTCAGAACAAGGTGGTGGCTCTGGAAATGGTGACATATAGAAAGACTCTGAATACGCATTCTTGAAACAAAGGCCTTGTGTCAAAAAGATATAATGGGCTCCTGTGAAACAGTCAAACAAATACTGTGTTAAATGGATACGTAATATTTGGTCAGTGAAGAATTTAAGACAAGCTGAGAAACTCCAGAGAGTTGTAATAAAACTAAGCAGCTGGACAGCTTGGTGGCAAAATAAGTTTAGTATACACACCAGAGGATAGAATACATTTCAAGATCTGTTTCAATATAAATCCACTATCTGTTTCGTGATGATTGTAGTTACTGGGAAAATAAATATCAAAGATATCCTTGTACTTTGTTCATTTTCAACATCTTGTTTAGAAAACTATTGAGTACTTACACAGTTCTTTATATTCTATACATACATCATCTAAGATTCTAAAACTATACTGAAGAGTTAAGAGCAAAAATAACCAAGCCATTCCCGAAGAAGGAGATAGGATTTATCGTGTATGTTGAGTATATTATATATATTAAGTATATTTGTGCAGTGGTTGTCAAGCTATGTTATGCTTTTTCAGCGGTGTAGATTTAGGGGTTGATGAATAGGATAGTAGAAAATAGTAAGGAAGTCCAGAAACAGATCCATGCTTACGTGAAAACCAGAAATAGATCAGAGCTGTCATGTCCCCTCCAGGGGGGAAAATCATCAGCACATAGTTTAGGGGTGGCCATATATCCACGTCAGAAACAGGAAATGGATATCTATCCATGTGAGAAACAGGAAAGAGATCTCTGTCTCAATTGATGATAAACAGCAGTTTGCGCCATATGAGTAGTGAGCTTCAGATGCAAAGCTTGCTTTAGTTACTAGGGTTCCATTGACATCAACATCCTGCTTTTTCTATTTACACTATGGATATGTAAGATATTAACATTGGAAAAAGTTGGGAAAAGATAGTAAGTAAATTTTCTGCATTTTTGTAACTGCTTTATAAACATACAATGCTTTCAAAATAAAAGTTTCTTTAAAAAAATGGCAACCAGTCCATCTTAAAGGAAATCAGTCCTGAATATTCATTGGAAGGACTGATGTTGAAGCTGAAACTCCAATACTTTCGCCACTTGATGTGAAGAACTGAGTCTTTTCAAGACCTCAGTGCTGGGAAAGATTGAAGGTGGGAGGAGAAGGGGACGACAGAGGATGAGATGGCTGGATGGCATCACTGACTGAATGGACATGAGTTTGCTCCAGGAGTTGGTGATGGACAGGGAGGCCTGGCGAGCTGCAGTTCATGGGGTCGCAAAGCATCTGAAACACTGTATGGTTAATGTCTGAACACAGCAAAGTGCATTCTTCTTCAAGGTACATGGCAATTGTTTCTGGATAAATCCACGGATATTAAAGACCAGAAGAAAATGCTTTATGTCTGAAAAGAGCACTGGATTCGGGCTCGGATCGCCGTCCTCCTGCAGGGGCCTTAGTGGGCAGGGCTGACCTACGAACGTCAAGGTGTCTGTGTCATCTGCGTCCAGCCCACTAGAACAGTGCGTTGCCACTCTTACGGAAACACAAAGCAACTCCTGTGTTTCCAAATAACTTGAGGATTCTGTTGAGAACCAATGTCTAGCTTACACTCACTTCAGATTATTTTAATTTAGCCTGGCAACATTATATTCATAGAAGCAATAGAATAATCGTTCCTTGCATTAATTTGCTCTGTCAGTTTCAAAATACTTTCTACCTAATTCAACTCAAAAACTGCAAAAGTTGTCACTTCTCCTTTTCAGATACATTTAACTTAAAACATTTTGGTGATTTGTTCCAAGTCAAGCAGCCAGCAGGTAAAAGCGTGGGTCTCTATTCGGCTCTGTGAGTTCAGCCACCTAAGCCCTCGATAGGGAGTGGATCTTCGCCACACTGGGACACGTGCCATTTCCTTGGCTGACTTCAGCGCAGGAAAGGTTAGCAGTTAGCTCTGGGTGTTTGCCGCCTCCTTCGTGGCTCCTGCCCCAGGCCTCCCTGGGCAGCTACTGTTTTCCCTCGCCCGAGCTTCACGGTGCAGCCAGCCTGTCTCGGAGATGTGCACCCAGCATGTCTTGGAGCCCACGTGATATATTAAGAGACTGTGTTCACTGATGAAGGCAACCATCTGTTACAAAGTGCTGACACGCTGGTACCGATAGCAGCGCTGGGGGGAAATCTAGCAGAGCTGCAGCGGGGTGGTGAGGAAGAAGGCAGCTGAGGCCCGAGTCCCAGAAGGATGGGATGGTGTCTCCATGGGAACTGAGAACCACCAAGAAGACTCTCACGCAAGCCGTCCAGTTGTGACACGTGAGCTATCAGCCAAAGAACAACGTATAAGCAAATTTCTCCCTCCCTCTCCCAAGCAGTGCATAAGGAACGCAAGGTCATCCTGGGGAAACGGACGCCAACATTTTCAAACTCATCTGTCCCTGTTGGAATAAACAGCTCTGATCTAAAAAGACTGTTTATATCCAATTCTGTGATTAGAGACCCACCTCTTTAAGGCATAAGATAAGAACCAACTTGTTCTCTACTTCTTCACAGCATGGTGGTGCAGAAAAATAAATCCCTAATTTATCTGTTAGGGATTCCCTGGACAGGCTTTCATAGCAGAGCACACTAAAGCAGGTACACAAGAGGGTGTGCTCAGCAAAATAACGACCCCTCAAAAATGTCCGCATCTGAGTCCCCGGAACCTGGGAACTCAGCCGTGTTCTATGCTAAAGTGAGTTAGGATAGCAGATGAAATTTAATTTGTTAGTAAGTTAACTGTGAAATGGGGAGATGACCCTGTATTCCCGGCTGGATCCAATGTAATCTCATAGATCCTTGTAAGTGAAGGACGGAGGCAGAAGTGTGTCAGGATGATGCGAATGGGAGAATCAACCAACCGCTGGAGGCTTTGAAGGTGGAAGGGGGCCACCAGCCCTGGGTACTGAGAGCCTCTGGAAGCTGGAAAAGGCTGGACAGTGGATTCCCTCCTGGCACATCCAGAAAGGCATGGCATCCTGCTGAGACCTTGGCTTTTGCCCCGAGGGAGAGCCATTTCAGACCCTGACCTCCAGAACTGTGTGATAATAACACTGAGTTTTTACTAGTCACTAGGAATGATTTTTTTACAGCAGCAATAGGAAGCTCATACAGGATGACGTAGCTGCTGCTGCCTTTCATTTATTTATTTTTCTGCACGGTGGCAGTCTGAGCGGCAGGCTGATCAGTTTACCAGCAGTGACTTTGTGGTGACGGAGAGAAATATTTCATGGCTGGCACGTGTTGCATCATATGCTGAATTCTGCCGTAATTTGAGCTTTCCCCTTTTAGGGGCAATAGACACTATAAGCAAACAAGTTCTTTGGGAATAATTCCAGAGCTCTGGTAAGAGGAAAATCACACACGGTGTCCGGGCAAATTAATTTTGGCTACAGGAAAAATGATTTTGCACCACACATCATGCTATGCATTTGTCAAAGGAAGAGTCATTTTGAGAAGAGGGGACTGGAAGAATAATGATTTGAAGAGGCATATGAAGTTAACTGAAGACAGCTGAGGCCAGTTAGTGAACTTTGCTTTATTCCTACTTTTACTAGACACTTTAGGAGCTATTTTGAGTGTGGAGATGATAAAAAGAAACCAAACTTACTTTGGGTTCTCTGGAAGTTAATTGTCCAATGAAGGAGGCAGTCCTATGGATGATTAAAACACAGCCTGTCAGTTGCCTCCCTGGGGCATAAATAGGACTCAGGGAAACATGGGGCTGGAGTTTGCGTATAACTGGAAGAGGGTAATCAAAACATTTCACAATATGACCGTCGTGCCTGTGTGTCCTCATCGTATCCAAGAACAGCCGGTTCTTGCAACCCATGCCACATCACACTGTTTCAGTTATTTGCCAGTCCTTGAGGGAAAGGGCTTCCTTTCTTTCATGTTTGAATTCCTAGAAACCACTGCAGGCTTTCGCCGTTCCAAGGATGCTATTAACCCACTCATTTGCTGGATGACTGACTGAATGAATGAATGATGAGGGAGTGAGGGACTGAATCAGGTGACTTTTGTCCTGATGGACTGTGAGCTACACGTGAGTGGTGGGTGGGCCAGGGTAAAGCATCTTCTAAATAAAACAAACAGCTTTCTACTGTTTGGGCCCAGATTACAAAGACATTCCTCACCGATGCACTGTCCTTACACACACGTGGGACCTAAATCCAGGTGCCCTCGGACCTACAGGTAACAGGCCAGCACTGCTGTCCGAGGAGGCGAACACTTTCCCCAACAGATCGGCGCAGTAGCTCTTCAAAGGACTTAGAAAGCGAGCTCTGAGATCCAGGCTTCGGGGAGCGGAGTACGGAAAAGGATCTCTTGCTTTGTCCCCGGACTCGGAGAAGCTCTTCTGGCTTTGCTATCCTGCTGTCTCCCTTTGCCCACGCCTTGGCCTACCTTCCCAGATTACCTGCCTTGGGTCTGGCTAAAACCACAGTCTTTCCAAGGCCCAGAATCAAAAGAGCCGTACTCAAATATCTGCCTGCTTCTAAAGAGCCAAGAGACTCTAAAACATTTAGAGCCAGACTGGTCGCAGGCCCCTCTTATTACCTCCAGAAGTCACAGCTGTAGTGTGTCATGTCTGTTCAGTTTCTTTCTGCTCATTTCTTTGTTTTCTGCTCTTTCCAAGGCACAAGAGAAGTTAAGAGGATCAGAGGTGTGGCTGGGCAGAGTGGTGGGGGTGTTTATTCTCAGGGTTTCATCAGGAAAAAAAACACTGAGAATCAGTTGAGTCCTGTGGAAAAGGTCATGACCAAACCTGTGAACAGTTTTCCCATCAATAACCGGAAATGGAAGAAGTATTCATTTATTCAAGTAACAAAGGTGTTTAAATTGCATTTTGGTCATAACACACTGGGGGCACTAATGAGCTTTTATGATGATAGCTAATTTTACATGGTTTAACAAAGTTAACTTAATTTGAATTAACAACTAGCATTTATATATCTATATAGCATTCTGAAAATGTGATTTTCGCTTATATCTTACTAGAGAAGAGAGTAAATGTCTACAGATTATGAATTTTATTAGGAACTTGAAAGTGATACTTGTTGGATTTGCATATATCCAAATAATACTACTCTTGCCTCTTGGACTTCATTATGTATGACATTAGCCTCTGGTTTACAAACTGGCAGGATCATCAGTCCTAGCGTTATAAAAGAACAGTTTCGTATCCTGGTGTTTTCATACGAATACCTGAGTGCTTTGAGGGATTACAGCAGAATCTCTCTGTTGATGATTAGACATAACTTGCTAGAAGCAACATTGTTGCCATCTGTTGTTTACCTACTTTGTCGTCTCTGACTGTTTGTGACCCCGTAGACCATCAGACTCCTCTCTCCATGGGATTCTTCAGGCAAGAATACTGGAGCGGGTTGCCATTTCCTTCTCCAGGGGGTCTATCTGACCCAGGATTGAACTCACATCTCCTGTATTGGCAGGCATGTCCTTTAGCCCTTAGCCACGTGGGAAGCCCCTGAAACATTAAGACATACAATCTCAATATTTATACCATATTGTATAAGTGCTTTTGGAGCCAAGTAGCTAGTGTTGTGACATAGATTTGGAGGCAGTATTAATTTCTTAAATTGTTTATATCCATTATTGTGGATGCTTGTATAGAAATACATAAGTAATGTGTATATTTTGATAGGTTAATATTTTTATTTTTTAAAATATTTGTCTATGTTGGGTCTTCGTTGCGGCACACGGCGTCTTCCACCACGGCACAGCACGGACTCTCTAGCTGTGGCGTGAGAGCGACCAGGGACTGAGCCCACATCCACTGCACTGCAAGGTGGGTTCTTGATCACTGGACCACCAGGGCGGGTCTCTGATAGCGTAATACTTTTTTAAAGGCAATGCCAACGTTTCATGAGAGAGGGGTTATGTTACTTGTATCTCAACTGTACATGTGAAAACAGTGAAACTGATTAAACAATAGATTGCTTGTCATGTGGGTACGAAGTTGCTCAGTTGTGTCTGACTCTTTGTGACCCCATGGACTGTAGCCACCAGGCTCCTCTGTCCATGGGATTCCCCAGGCAAGAATGGGTTGCCGTTTCCTCCTCCAGGAATTATTTGTTAAATGGAGGAGAATAGACTCAAACTTCAGATTTCAACTAAGCTGCTTATCGTATATGCATACAATCCTACATCAGTACAGACTAAATTAACAAGGGAACATTACTCAGAATATTTTAATATATATCCAAATATCCAAGAAGAAATATAAAAGTGTTATGGAAAGAAACACTATAAATATCACCGTAAAACTCCTGAAATTTGCCACGCAAATTTTGAAACATATCAGAGTCATATCTTTTGAGCAATGTAAAAATTTGAAAATTTTCATTGAGATTGCATGTCAGAAATCAAATTATCTCATAGAAACTCTTGACAATGTTGGGTTCATATTTTCCATGCTACATTCTCTCCCTCTGTCTCTCTCTTTCTCAGTGTGACTGGGAGGTTGGAGTCAATGATGTAATTTTCTCAGTGCTAAAGTGTTTTGATAATATGGTTTTAAAGCGACTTTTATTTTTTCTTTCAGGCAATTAACTGAAGGAATGAAAGACATATATTAAGGAACATTCTTGAGAAACTAGGCTTAGAACTCTCAAGTTCCAGTTTCTAAAGACCAATACTCTTTTTAACTTATTTTTTTTTGGTTTTTACTACAACATTTGAATATGTCTGGATGCGACCTTCAGTTTCTTAAGAAGTTCTCTCAGATCACTTATGCCTAAAGTTTACTAGCACACAGCAACAGGAGATGAATAATGACAAGGTCCTGAGGCAGTGAACCTGAGCATCGGGATGTGAGCGTGTCTACAGGATGGTTGAGAGCATGACACTTGAGCAACTCCCGAGTATCTCGGGTGAAGGCGCGTCACCCTAGGGAGCATGAGCTGAGAGCTGGCACAGTGACATCTGGAATCAAGTCTTCAGACAGAGCTGTAGCAGCAGGCAGGTATCAGTGTGCCAGGCAGCAACTGGAGAGGGAGTGATTCATTTTGGGCAAGAGAGGTGGCCATCCTGTCTAAGAAGCAGAGCCTTAAGAAATGACAGGTCTCACAGCTGAGGCTACCACTGTGCCCCACAGAATGCATGCCCGCTCTTTAAAGGCTGTGTGCCTGCGGTCAGCGGCGACATTTGGTAACTCAGTGAAGGGCGCGTTCTTTGAGATATCAGCTCATCGATACAGCAAACATGCAATGTTACAGCAACAAACTCAGTGGGAATAATTTGTTTATGAAGGAATTTAAATTGTCCTTGTAGAATCTTAGCTCCTGATGCTCTGTGGTGAGATAATAAAATAAGAACAGGAAAAGGAAACAGAAGGTGAGGATAAGCAAAGTCCACATGCAAGGACGGAGCTGCTACTGATGATGTAATAATAGAAAATGTCTGAAATCCTGTCCCTAAGGAAGAGGAGGCAGCGGCATCGCTCCGTCCCACGGAGCAGACAGTCAAGAACAGCAATAAACGTGAAAGTGCTGTCATTTAATGTATGAACAGTGAGATGCAAAGCCAGGGCAGAGGAGGGCTCTTTACAGTATGGGAGAAAGTAAGTCTTAAGAGGCTTTCTGCAAGAGAACTAAAAGTTGTCTTCAGTTCAGTTCAGCTCAGTCGCTCAGTCGTGTCCTACTCTTTGCGACCCCATGAATCGCAGCACGCCAGGCCTCCCTGTCCATCACAAACTCTTGGAGTTCACTCAGACTCATGTCTGTCCAGTCCGTGATGCCAACAAGCCATCTTATCCTCTGTCATCCCCTTCTCCTCCTGCCCCCAATCCCTCCCAGCATCAGAGTCTTTCCAATGAATCAACTCTTCGCATGAGGTGGCCAAACTACTGGAGTTTCAGCTTTAGTATCATTCCTTCCAAAGAAATCCCAAGGCTGATTGGATCTCCTTGCAGTCCAAGGGACTCTCAAGAGTCTTCTCCAACACCACAGTTCAAAGCATCAATTCTTTGGTGCTCAGCCTTCTTCACAGTCCAGCTCTCACATCCATACATGACCACAGGAAAAACCATATCCTTGACTAGACGGACCTTAGTCGGCGAAGTAATGCCTCTGCTTTTGAATATACTATCTAGGTTGGTCATAACTTTTCTTCCAAGGAGCAAGCATCTTTTAATTTCATGGCTGCAGTCACCATCTGCAGTGATTTTGGAACCCCCCAAAATAAAATCTGACACTGTTTCCACTGTTTCCCCATATAGTTCCCATGAAGTGATGGGACCGGATGCCATGATCTTCGTTTTCTGAATGTTGAGCTTTAAGCCAACTTTTTCACTTTCTTCTTTCACTTTCATCAAGAGGCTTTTTAGTTCCTCTTCCTTTTTTGCCATAAGGGTGGTATCATCTGCATATTTGAGGTTATTGATATTTCTCCCAGCAATCTTGATTTCAGCTTGTGTTTCTTCCATCCCAGTGTTTCTCATGATGTACTCTGCATATAAGTTAAATAAACAGCATGACAACATACAGCCTTGATGTACTCCTTTTCCTATTTAGAATAAGTCTGTTGTTCCATGTTCAGTTCTAACTGTTGCTTCCTGACCTGCATACAGATTTCTCAAGAGGCAGGTTAGTTGTCTTGACTAACACAAAATAGTTGGTCATATGGGGAAAAAAAAAGACGAGGAGCATTGGTTAAGGAAAAGTCCTGAAGATTTCCTTGGTGGTCCAGTGGTGAAGACTGAGCTTCTAATGCAGGGGCCACGGTTTGATCCCTGGTTGGAGAAATAAGATTCCACATATTACACCATGCAGCCAAAAAAAAAAAAAAAAGAAAAGAAAATGTCTTGCAAGAGAGAAACACTTTTAAAGTTTTCAGCTAGCTTGAGGATCATGATATTATTATTATTCTTTACAAACCTTTCAGCCTTAGCACTTCATTACACAAAATTTATTGAAAGCATCAAGAAGTTTCTGTTAATGTGGGTTAAATTTGTCAATATTTACTATGCTAGAAATTAAAGGAAAAATTAAAATATATTATTTATTTATTTAAATCTATTTAAAATGAACATAATTAAATCATTGTCATTTAACATATCTTATTTTTGCAGATTAAAAAATGCAATTAGAGGACCGGTATTAATCTACCGTTCAGTTCAGTTCAGTTCAGTCCCTCAGTTGTGTCTGAGTCTTTGCAACTCCAGGAACCACAGCATGCCAGGCCTCCCTGTCCATTATCAACTCCTGGAGTTCACCCAAACTCATGTCCGTTGAGTCAGTGATGCCATCCAACCATCTCATCCTCAGTCGTCATTAGTATAGCTAATGAGCTATACTTTAGTATAATTTTTTTTAATTAATGCAAAATTGTCAATCTAATACCCACGTCTGAATATCCACAATTAGTCTGAGTCATTATTTTAAGTAAAATGGTATTTTATGAAAAAGCTACTAGTTCAGTTTGAAGCTCAGACTATTCTGTATTTCTCCTTGAGAGAGCCATCTGAGATGATTTATGCATACTTCCATTTCATTTGGGCTCCCTCAAGGCTCAGTGGTAAAGAACCCACCTACCAATGCAGGAGGTGCAGAAAACAAGGGTTTGATCCCTTGTTCAGGAAGATCCCTTGTTGGAGGAAATGGCAAGCCACTCCAGTTTCTTGCCTGGAAAATTCCAAGGACAGAGGAGCCTGGTGGGCAGCCTTCCATGGGGTTGCAAGGAGTTGGATGTGTCTTAGCATACATACACATCAGTCATTTAATTAAACTATATTAAAAGATGTGAACTAAAGGATTGCAATTGTAAGAACTTCATACATTTTTACCTTTTTATCAGAGTAATATTTAGATTGTACTCACTCCCTCACTGTGGGTGTTTAATTGTGGAGAATCTACTGACTTGTTCAGTCCAGTATGGTGCCACTGTTTTGATTCCAAGGGGCCAGCAGATTGACCTACAATTGCTTTTGCAGCATCTTAGCATTATTATAAAAGTAGATTTAACTCGTGTGCCCCTGTGCATGGCTCCTCAAATTCCACAGGATCTGTAAAGGAAGGTATTGAAATATCACTCCCCAGAATATGTGGTGGGGAAAGGCACATTATCTGGGTCAGTTGGACACACGCTCAGCCGTGTGCCACTCTTTGTGACCCCATGGACTGCAGCACGCCAGGCCTCCCTGTCCATCACCCACTCCCAGAGCATGCTCAAACTCATGTTCATTGAGCCGGTGACACCATCAAGCCATCTCATCCTCTGTCGTCCCCTTCTCCTCCTGCCTTCAATCTTTCTCAGCATCGGGGTCTTATCCAATGAGTCAGCTCTTTGTATCAGGTGGCCAAAATACTGGAGCTTCAGCTTCAGCATCAGTCCTTCCAGTGAATATTCAGGACTGATTCCCTTTAGGAAATCATTCTCTCAGTGCAGCTCATCTAATCACAGGGGCCCTGAAATTCACAGAGTTTTCTCTGGCAGAAGAGGAGAGTGGAGGTTAGAGAGCTTAGCATTAAAGAAGGTTTTGACCCACTGTTGCTGGCTTGAGAATGGAAGGGGTCATGTGCCCAAGAACACAAAGAGCAACTAGAAGCTGAGAATGATGCCAACAAGGGAATAAGACTTCAGTCCTAAAGCTGCTTGAAACTCAATTCTACCAACTGCATAAACAGTCCCGAAGCGGATTTCCACCAGGACCTCCAGGAAGAGACGTCACTCAGCAGAACCTTGCTCGTGGTGGCTATGTGAGACCCAAAGAGAATCCAGCCACGTGTCTGGACTTCTGACCCAGGGAAATTGAGAGACAATGAAGGTGTACTGTTTTAAGCTTATAAATTAGTGGTAATTTGTTCCACATGGATATGACATTCAGAAATAGAAGTGAACGCGCCATGAAAATTCTCAGGGACTCTGGTGGGCCCACAGGGAATACACTGAGAATTACCTGGTGTTCTATGAATGTCTAGAGGGGTGAGGTGGAAGGAAGAGAGGCTCAAGAGGGAAAGAATATGTATAATTAGGATTCACATTTTTGTACTGCAGAAACCAACACAGTAAGGCACTTATCCTCCAATAAAAAATTTTTAAAAAAGGAATAATTTTGTAGACATCAACTGGAACCTACGCTGTTTATACATCTTATATATTCATACATCGTATTTTTACAACACACACACTTCTCACAAGCTAAATTTGGGCTTTCTTGGATCCACTGAATGAAGTCTTAGCATTCTGAGACCACACACCTGTCATTCACAGTCAGACCAGGCCTGTGGGTGTGTTTCTGTGTGGCCCACATGCGTTAGACCACACAGTCTTTTCAATTAGGGGCAATATTTAAAAATCAATAAACATAGAAATCCAGACCGCTGCCTCTTTGCAAATCCCCTGTGGCTCCGTGGCAGCATCCAGATGAAGCTGGTTTGAAGCTGTGCCTTTACTTCAGGAATGTTCTCTCCCACTAATCCCAGGCCCCTCCCGTCCTGGGATGTTCTTAGCTCCTCCATCAAAGTCACCTTCTGGGTGCCCGAGCCAGCAGCTCAGCGTCAACAGTGTGAGACAGATTGAGCCGAGTTCCAGCAGCTTCCTGTCGGGCTTCTCTCCCCTTTTCTCGTTCCTTCTGTATCTCCAGGGCAAGGCTGGCTGGCTGTAGACCAGGCTCCAGCCGGCTGGACAGCTGCTTCACTTAACGAGGGCTGATTTGCCCAGAGAGGAAAGGAGGAAAAGCAAGAGGGGTGACCCACATGGACGGGAAGAAGCTCACCTCTGCTGCGGGTTCTCCTGGCAGTTTCATGCTGATGATGAAGCAGGGGTGGTTTGGGAAATGATGCCTGGAAGATTCACAGTGGAGACGCTATAGTATACTTCTCTCCTTGGAAAAGAACCCACCTTCAAGGTATAGAACTATTGTAAGATGTGTGGCTATCTCTAGGCATCAGGAACGACCGTCGAGGGCAGGGCTCTCAGCAGCTGCTGATCTCAGTGACCGTCTCTTTCACAGGGAGCCTGGAGCTGTCAGCTTTCACCAGGCACATTTCCTTGTGGTCAGTTAAGATTCTGATGCTCTTTCCAAGGAAAAATTCATAAACTCATTTTCAGCTAAGGCTGCCAAACCAGACCTTTTTTATTTTCTTTAAAGTGTGTCTTATTTCAAACAGAAAGGCACACAAGTAATAATTATATTGTTGCTGTTTTTCAGTTGCTAAATCATGTCCTACTCTTTGCGACCCCATGGACTTCAGCACACCAGGCTTCCCTGTCCCTCACCAGCTCCTGAAGTTTGCTCAAACTCACGTCCATTGAGTCCATGATGCCATCCAACCATTTCATTCTTTGTCATCCCCTTCTCCTCCTGCCCTCAATCTTTCCCAGCATCAGGGTCTTTTCCAGTGAGTCAGTTCTTTGCATCATGTGGCCAAAGTATTGGAGTTTCAGCTTTAGCATCAGTCCTTCCACTGAGTATTCAAGACTGATTTCCTTCAAGATGGACTGGTTTGATCGTCTTGCAGTCTAAGGGACTCTCAAGAGCCTTCTCCAACACCACAGTTCAAAAGCATCAATTCTTTGGCGTTCAGCTTTTTTTTTTATGGTCCAACTCTCACATCCATATATGACTACTGGAAAACCCTAGCTTTGACTAGATGGACCTTTGTTGGCAAAGTAATGTCTCTGCTTCTAATATGCTATCTAGGTTGGTCGTAGCTTTTCTTCCAAGGAGCAAGTGTCCTTTCATTTCATCACTGCAGTCACCATCTGCAGTGATTCTGGAGCTCAAGAAATAAAGTCTGTCACTGTTTCCACTGTTTCCCTATGTATTTACCATGAAATGATGAGACCAGATGCCATGATCTTAGTTTTGGAATTTTGAGTTTTAAGCCAGTTCTTTCGCTGTCTTTCACCCTCATCAAGAGGTTCAATTATCCATACACTGACACACCCACAAACTGTGATCAACTTCCTTGCAATTTTGGCCAGCTTTGAAATTTTCCTTTCTGAAATGTACTCTTTAGATTTGAGCTCATGGTTATAATTATATTCATTATGTTGCAGAAACAGGATCTCCAGTGGATCAAAAAACAATTTTTTTTTTTTCCTTACTGAGATTGTAAGCCCATTGTGTGGGAAATGTTTTTCTCCTACACATAAATGAGATTTAGGCCGGGGGGTAAAATCACTTTCAGTTCACTTTTTGGTGATAAGAAAGTTTTTCCAATCTTTTTTATTCTTCCATAAATGGTCTCAGTTCTGTGACTTTCCACACTTAAGATATCTAATTTTAGTAAGAAATAGATAAACATTCCCAGTTAAATAGAAATTGATCCGCTGGTGTGGGCTTTCCTGAACGCACTAGTTATGCTGGTAAGGAAGGGAAGATACGACCTGCTTTCCCCACCAAACTCACTTCTCTTTTCTGATTCTTGATGAATGGGCAGGAGACATTTTACTTTCACTGGTACCGTCCTGAGAAAACCAGGATCTTGGTTATCATTCCAGGGTGCCTCTGAGTATGTATGGCACGTGATCAACTACTGAATTTCTTTTCCCACCTTCCTCCCCAGGTGATGAAGCGCTCACCTTCAGGGTCCTTCACCCAGACATCTCTGACTTGCATCTCTGACTGTTTTCTTCCCCATCAACGGGGATTGTGTTTCCATGCCCAGCATCTCCCCTGGGCAAGGCCTAAGGTTCCTGAAAGGAAAGTTCTCTCTGACTCAGTTCTCACCTCGTGAACAGGAAGTGCTAACAAACGTGTTGCCCCATTACGGTCAGGGGCATCCTTCGAACTCATGCAGGCCTGTCCTTGAGCACGTGGGCCCCTACCCTCTGCTCCTTCACACACCTCAGATAGGGTCAGACACCAGTGGACACAGCTGCCTTTCCATCGGCGTCCCTGTCTTCCCTCGTCATACTTCTTTGCAGAATATACTGCTTGCTGAGGAGGCTGGAGAGGGAAAAAGAACATGTAATTTCACAGGAGCTAAAGAAAATGGTCAGGGATAAGGCCCACCTGCCAGTTAGTAGATGCCTGCTTCTGAGTTGATCTGATCTATAATCAGCACCACCCACTTAAGATTTAAACTGTAGTGCCAACTGACTACGCTATTCAGTCAACATCTCTTTGTTCACAATTATATACCGTGAGTGATCTTTTCTGAAATGCTGTGCAGAAATCCATATATTAAGTGCATTTCAAAAGAAAGTCAATTCAAAAGATAATACAAGAAACACAATAAAAACCGAAATGATAAAAGGAATATTTCATAAAAATACTATTTAAAATTTCTAGGCATAAACTGATGGAGATGCTAGCAATTGATCATGAGAAAATCAACAGTATCAAAGGCAAATTACAAACTGGGAAAAATATAACATGACAGGTGAATGATTAATGCTTTTATTATTTGAAAACACTCAAGAAAAAGACAGTATCCCCATTAAAACTGGCAAAAAATATAAGCAAGTAATTCATAAATCACTGTATTGAAGTCTAAACTTGTTAATTGTCTAAGAAATGCAAATATAAACAGACTGGGAAGCCGTTTGCCATCTTTCAAACTGGTAGCAATAAATGGTAATAGATAATGTTGGCAAAAGTTTAAAGTATGTCAGGAAAAACTCATAGAAGAGGGAAAAAAAGGTTCTACATCTGAATTGGATAAAGTATATGAAAACGCTTAAATTATGCATACCCTTTGATCCATCAATCTCTTGTCTAGAAATTTAAATCAAGGCAATAACAAAAGATTTGTGCCAAGATTAGCTACAAGAATGAGAAGGATTGCTTCTAAGAGTGACAACTTTGAAAACAAAATTAAATGTAAATACCAATTCAGCAGTTGGGTAAATTTATACTTCCTTATCATGGTGTAACTTTCATCCACTAAACCACATGTGTAAAGTTGAATAAAAGTGCCCTCTTTCATCATTTATGTTCATTCAATATCTGCTTTGTGTCAAGGCTTTCCGAAGCATTGAACAGACAAGCAAGATCTCTCATCTCAGAGTTTACCTTCTAGTGAGTTCGAGACCATTTCAGGTCGCAAATGCTTTGATAAAAGTGAAGTAGGTTAATGGAATAGAGTAAGAGAGATTAGGAGACAGTATACATAAGCCTGATGTATCACAAACTGGAATCCAGATTGCCAGAAAAAATATCAACAGCCTCACACATGCAGATGATACCACTCTGACGGCAGAAAGCAAAGAGGAACTAAAGAGACTCTTGATGAGGGTGAAACGGAGAGCAGACATCTGGCTTAAAGCTCAACATTCAAAAATTTAAGACCATGGAATCTGGTCCTATCACTTCATGGCAAATAAGGGGAAAAACTGGAAGTAGTGATAGATTTTATTTTCTTGGGTTCCTAAATCACTGTGGATGGTGACTATAGCCATGAGATTAAAAGACATTTGCTCCTTGGAAGAAACGCTATGATAGACTTAGAAGCAGAGACATCACTTTGCAGACAAAGGTCCAAATAGTGAAGGCTGTGGTTTCTCCAGGGTCATGCACAGCTGTGAGCGCTGGGCCACGAAGAAGGCTGAGCGCCTCAAGGTAGGGCAACGGCTATACTGTGTCCTTTCCTGTAATAAGCTTGAGCCACAGGCTTTGTCATCTGAGCTCCCCTGAATCTTCTTCAGTAAACAAAGCCGAACAGTGTCTAATTGAGGCCATCAGTGTTTTATCTATCTCATTAGAAGCTACATATAATTATTTAGAGCAAAAATGGCAACTTTTTTTTTTGTTTCAGTTGACGACGTGTATAGGTATACAGGAAATGTTACAGTAAGTGCTAAGGCTGAGAGTGTTCCATAAAAATACACTGGACAGAAGTTTCCATTTTACCTTAAGTATCTGAATAACAGTTCTAAGTCTATTGTGCTGAAGATGTATATTGTAATCCCTAGAGAATCTACTAAACACAATTCAAAGAAATATAGCTAAGAAGTTCATAGAAGGAATAAAATTAAATCATAAAAAAACTTATTTGATAAAAAAGGATAAAGGAAAGGAGGGAAAATAATGAAACAAAAGAGGAAAATAGTAAACAGTCTGTAAAATGTAAATACAGGCATATCAACAGCAATATTGAATACAAATAGACTGAGCAATCTAGTCAAGACAAAGATTATCAGGTTGGGTTTTTTTTTTTTTTTTAAGCCTATTCTATTCTGCAAGAGAAACAAAACACATAAGCACAAATAGTTTCAAAACACAGTGTTAGAAAAATGCACCTGGAAAATAAGAAACGTGAGACAGGAGGAGACCATATGATAAGAAAGGACGAATAAACCTGAAGACAGGGACATCGCTAGGAGGCAAGAAAGAGAGAGGGCATGGAATGCTCAACAATCGTCAGTGGGCTTGTGTATTATTATCGCAGCAAAACCTGACAGCATTTAAGGGAGAAGCGGACAAATCCCCAGGTATAGCTGGCGAGATGAACAAACACACTGGAGATGATCAGGGCACTGTTCCTTGTAACTTCCTGGATAATTAAAGAGAAACAGTTCAGAATACAGTAGATGTGAAGACCCCCTTATCCACCTTATCCATTTCTGTCCGGGCTCAGTTAACAACAGCACAACGCATTATTTTGTGTGCCCCTGTGAGACCTTACCGGCATACATGAATGTTATCGCCATTTCTCTTGACCTGACCTGCATTTTCTGCTTCACTGTCTTGTTTTTTTAGCTAGTGTCTTTTTTTTTTTTTGGACAGTTTTCTGTGAGCAATATACTCTACATTTTTATGTGTCCTTAAGTTAGTTTCATTCTTCCCATTCTTGACAGCTTTATATGTGATCTTTTGTGCTTGTCTGTTTTTCTCTTTGCTTCCAGTGTTGCAAAGGAAAAGTCTGATTTTTCTTTTTTAATCTTGTAGGAAACTAGACTTTCAGTCAAAACCCTTTGAGACTTGCCCTGTAGCTTCAACATTAAGGCTCTTCCCTCCTTGGTTTGAGCTGCAGCTCCCGCTTTCAATTCTCCTTGTGGTTTGGTGCTCCATTTCACCCTGCAGTTTCAGCCCGTCCTTCCTGTAACACCTTCCCTTCTCATCATCATTTGTCTAAGGCATTGTTATAGACAGTCAATTAATTGTTACTGAGATTGCTTTGTCTATAGTTTCCCTGTGAAGCTCCTATTCTGAACGTTTTATTCATCCTAATCTACCATCAGCTGTTCTCATATTTCCCTCGGGATGTCTGTTTTCTTCTATTTTTTCACCATGCTTTGAAAGTAAATAATGAAAATATTGAAATGAAATTTAATATGTAGTTTTAGCTACATAATTGATGAAATGTACTGAAGTAATAAATGAAATCAGCTAGTCCTTCCTACAAGTAATGCTATAAGCTTTGCCAATTAATTATACAATTCTGTTGAACTAAAGAAAAGCATGTATTTTCTGCATAAGATATTGAAATGGCCTCAGTTTACCTATTATAATAAGTATTCTAATCAAGTTCCTCATCCAGAATATAGCAAAATGTAATTCATTAAAAGAAAATTACAGTCTCTTTATTCAAATGTTTATTTATAGTCACTGGTTATGAAGTCTTTCTATGGAAACACCTTGAATAAGGATTCATGGGACACACACATGGAGCCTACATTGTTGCCTCTTTTTCTGTAGAGAAATTTCTAGGGAACTGCCAGGTTGACATGAATGTTGAAAGAATTATAGCAGGTGTAATACATGGCCATTTAAATGAACGGTATTGATCTCCACTTATTGTAAGCTGAAAAGCCCAAGAATCATTGACATTTTCACTATTGGCTTTTTTCTCTCAAAATCTGTTCTAGAAGATAGCAATTTGTTATGACAACCTGCTCCATTCATCAGGACTGGGAATAATCAGGCGTTTGTCAATAAGCATTCTGAGGAGTGTGCTCAGCACAGGCGGCGCACTGTGGCTGAGAAACAGTTTGCAAAGCCAGCTGCGGGTGCAGCACATACACGGCAGCATTTACACCTTTTGTATAGAAAACACAGAATGCAAGGATAAGCTGTGTTTTTTTTACTGGATGAATGTACACCCTTTTTTTTCCAATACGTTAAATGCTAGATTATGCTTTAGGAAGCATGAAATGTACATGGCCATAAAATGCATGCGCATAAATTCAATCACATGTTCAGACATGTCTGACTTTTTGCGACCCTGTGGATTGTAGCCACCAGGCTCCTCTGCCCATGGAATTTCCCAGGCAACAGTAGCAGAGCAGGTTGCCATTTCCTATAGGATTGGGAAGACCCCTTGGAGGAGGGCATGGCAGCCCACTCCAGTATTCTTGCTTGGAGAATCCCATGGACAGAGGAGGCTGGCAGGCTACAGTCCGGAGGGTCACAAAGAGTCGGACACGACTGAAGCTACTTAGCACAGACACACACTCCAGGGGACATTTCTGACCCGGGGATTGAACATGCGTCTCTTGCATCTCCTTCATTGGCAGGCAAATTCTTTACTACTGCACCACCTGGGAAGCCCCATAAATTCAAACAATTTTACCTGAATTATAACAAGGTGCTGAATTTTGTCTAAATACAAGTTAGATGAGTCCACAGAGTGTAAGCTATTCTGAAGTAAACAATCTCAGTGAATTAACCACACAGAGAGCGGTGTCTGTGTACGTCTGTGTCAATCTCTAAGACAGCTGGCACATATGACAACTTGATACTCAAGGCTGCTTCAATTAGGACCTACTGACAAGCTTCCCCAAGGCAGTCAGTGCTTCTCGAGCACTGCCCCATGGGATGAACCACCCAGAAAGGAAACAGTGGCTAGCAGTTAGCAGAAATATCTAGCTGCGGGGAAAGCAGGATACTTCTCACCTGCCAGGGCAAGTTGGGTTCCTTTAAGCATCTCATCTACCCAGCTGACAACGGGACTCCCATGCCAGTGAACAGCAGTTGCCTCCTTCTTTGTTTCTCTTCAGAATTGTCCCATCTTTCAAGTTTACCCACAACCACCCCATGGCCTTAAACACCACAGCAAATAACACTTAGCTTTCAATCTGGTTTTACTAAGAACTCAACACTGGGCTAACCACTCTGGGTATGTTATCCTCCTTAGCCCTTAGGTAAGTCTATGAGCTGGTGTACTTCCCTGAGAAGATTCCCAGTACATAGAGGGAAACTTTCACATCACAGAATGCAGACAGTCAGGACTGAAACTCACTTTATTTTCCTGATCTGGAAACTTCTTTCCATGCTACTGCCCCACTAAGTACAGAGAAAGCTTCTGGTTGAATAACATATGCATTGCACTTTATAGCAAATAATTTTTAATAAAAGTGCCCTCTTTCATCATTTATGTTCATTCAATATCTGCTTTGTGTCAAGGCTTTCCGAAGCATTGAACAGACAAGCAAGATCTCTCATCTCAGAGTTTACCTTCTAGTGAGTTCGAGACCATTTCAGGTCGCAAATGCTTTGATAAAAGTGAAGTAGGTTAATGGAATAGAGTAAGAGAGATTAGGAGACAGTATACATAAGCCTGATGTATCACAAACTGGAATCCAGATTGCCAGAAAAAATATCAACAGCCTCACACATGCAGATGATACCACTCTGACGGCAGAAAGCAAAGAGGAACTAAAGAGACTCTTGATGAGGGTGAAACGGAGAGCAGACATCTGGCTTAAAGCTCAACATTCAAAAATTTAAGACCATGGAATCTGGTCCTATCACTTCATGGCAAATAAGGGGAAAAACTGGAAGCAGTGATAGATTTTATTTTCTTGGGTTCCTAAATCACTGTGGATGGTGACTATAGCCATGAGATTAAAAGACATTTGCTCCTTGGAAGAAACGCTATGATAGACTTAGAAGCAGAGACATCACTTTGCAGACAAAGGTCCAAATAGTGAAGGCTGTGGTTTCTCCAGGGTCATGCACAGCTGTGAGCGCTGGGCCACGAAGAAGGCTGAGCGCCTCAAGGTAGGGCAACGGCTATACTGTGTCCTTTCCTGTAATAAGCTTGAGCCACAGGCTTTGTCATCTGAGCTCCCCTGAATCTTCTTCAGTAAACAAAGCCGAACAGTGTCTAATTGAGGCCATCAGTGTTTTATCTATCTCATTAGAAGCTACATATAATTATTTAGAGCAAAAATGGCAACTTTTTTTTTTGTTTCAGTTGACGACGTGTATAGGTATACAGGAAATGTTACAGTAAGTGCTAAGGCTGAGAGTGTTCCATAAAAATACACTGGACAGAAGTTTCCATTTTACCTTAAGTATCTGAATAACAGTTCTAAGTCTATTGTGCTGAAGATGTATATTGTAATCCCTAGAGAATCTACTAAACACAATTCAAAGAAATATAGCTAAGAAGTTCATAGAAGGAATAAAATTAAATCATAAAAAAACTTATTTGATAAAAAAGGATAAAGGAAAGGAGGGAAAATAATGAAACAAAAGAGGAAAATAGTAAACAGTCTGTAAAATGTAAATACAGGCATATCAACAGCAATATTGAATACAAATAGACTGAGCAATCTAGTCAAGACAAAGATTATCAGGTTGGGTTTTTTTTTTTTTTTTAAGCCTATTCTATTCTGCAAGAGAAACAAAACACATAAGCACAAATAGTTTCAAAACACAGTGTTAGAAAAATGCACCTGGAAAATAAGAAACGTGAGACAGGAGGAGACCATATGATAAGAAAGGACGAATAAACCTGAAGACAGGGACATCGCTAGGAGGCAAGAAAGAGAGAGGGCATGGAATGCTCAACAATCGTCAGTGGGCTTGTGTATTATTATCGCAGCAAAACCTGACAGCATTTAAGGGAGAAGCGGACAAATCCCCAGGTATAGCTGGCGAGATGAACAAACACACTGGAGATGATCAGGGCACTGTTCCTTGTAACTTCCTGGATAATTAAAGAGAAACAGTTCAGAATACAGTAGATGTGAAGACCCCCTTATCCACCTTATCCATTTCTGTCCGGGCTCAGTTAACAACAGCACAACGCATTATTTTGTGTGCCCCTGTGAGACCTTACCGGCATACATGAATGTTATCGCCATTTCTCTTGACCTGACCTGCATTTTCTGCTTCACTGTCTTGTTTTTTTAGCTAGTGTCTTTTTTTTTTTTTGGACAGTTTTCTGTGAGCAATATACTCTACATTTTTATGTGTCCTTAAGTTAGTTTCATTCTTCCCATTCTTGACAGCTTTATATGTGATCTTTTGTGCTTGTCTGTTTTTCTCTTTGCTTCCAGTGTTGCAAAGGAAAAGTCTGATTTTTCTTTTTTAATCTTGTAGGAAACTAGACTTTCAGTCAAAACCCTTTGAGACTTGCCCTGTAGCTTCAACATTAAGGCTCTTCCCCTCCTTGGTTTGAGCTGCAGCTCCCGCTTTCAATTTTCCTTGTGGTTTGGTGCTCCATTTCACCCTGCAGTTTCAGCCCGTCCTTCCTGTAACACCTTCCCTTCTCATCATCATTTGTCTAAGTCATTGTTATAGACAGTCAATTAATTGTTACTGAGATTGCTTTGTCTATAGTTTCCCTGTGAAGCTCCTATTCTGAACGTTTTATTCATCCTAATCTACCATCAGCTGTTCTCATATTTCCCTCGGGATGTCTGTTTTCTTCTATTTTTTCACCATGCTTTGAAAGTAAATAATGAAAATATTGAAATGAAATTTAATATGTAGTTTTAGCTACATAATTGATGAAATGTACTGAAGTAATAAATGAAATCAGCTAGTCCTTCCTACAAGTAATGCTATAAGCTTTGCCAATTAATTATACAATTCTGTTGAACTAAAGAAAAGCATGTATTTTCTGCATAAGATATTGAAATGGCCTCAGTTTACCTATTATAATAAGTATTCTAATCAAGTTCCTCATCCAGAATATAGCAAAATGTAATTCATTAAAAGAAAATTACAGTCTCTTTATTCAAATGTTTATTTATAGTCACTGGTTATGAAGTCTTTCTATGGAAACACCTTGAATAAGGATTCATGGGACACACACATGGAGCCTACATTGTTGCCTCTTTTTCTGTAGAGAAATTTCTAGGGAACTGCCAGGTTGACATGAATGTTGAAAGAATTATAGCAGGTGTAATACATGGCCATTTAAATGAACGGTATTGATCCCACTTATTGTAAGCTGAAAAGCCCAAGAATCATTGACATTTTCACTATTGGCTTTTTTCTCTCAAAATCTGTTCTAGAAGATAGCAATTTGTTATGACAACCTGCTCCATTCATCAGGACTGGGAATAATCAGGCGTTTGTCAATAAGCATTCTGAGGAGTGTGCTCAGCACAGGCGGCGCACTGTGGCTGAGAAACAGTTTGCAAAGCCAGCTGCGGGTGCAGCACGTACACGGCAGCATTTACACCTTTTGTATAGAAAACACAGAATGCAAGGATAAGCTGTGTTTTTTTTACTGGATGAATGTACACCCTTTTTTTTCCAATACGTTAAATGCTAGATTATGCTTTAGGAAGCATGAAATGTACATGGCCATAAAATGCATGCGCATAAATTCAATCACATGTTCAGACATGTCTGACTTTTTGCGACCCTGTGGATTGTAGCCACCAGGCTCCTCTGCCCATGGAATTTCCCAGGCAACAGTAGCAGAGCAGGTTGCCATTTCCTATAGGATTGGGAAGACCCCTTGGAGGAGGGCATGGCAGCCCACTCCAGTATTCTTGCTTGGAGAATCCCATGGACAGAGGAGGCTGGCAGGCTACAGTCCGGAGGGTCACAAAGAGTCGGACACGACTGAAGCTACTTAGCACAGACACACACTCCAGGGGACATTTCTGACCCGGGGATTGAACATGCGTCTCTTGCATCTCCTTCATTGGCAGGCAAATTCTTTACTACTGCACCACCTGGGAAGCCCCATAAATTCAAACAATTTTACCTGAATTATAACAAGGTGCTGAATTTTGTCTAAATACAAGTTAGATGAGTCCACAGAGTGTAAGCTATTCTGAAGTAAACAATCTCAGTGAATTAACCACACAGAGAGCGGTGTCTGTGTACGTCTGTGTCAATCTCTAAGACAGCTGGCACATATGACAACTTGATACTCAAGGCTGCTTCAATTAGGACCTACTGACAAGCTTCCCCAAGGCAGTCAGTGCTTCTCGAGCACTGCCCCATGGGATGAACCACCCAGAAAGGAAACAGTGGCTAGCAGTTAGCAGAAATATCTAGCTGCGGGGAAAGCAGGATACTTCTCACCTGCCAGGGCAAGTTGGGTTCCTTTAAGCATCTCATCTACCCAGCTGACAACGGGACTCCCATGCCAGTGAACAGCAGTTGCCTCCTTCTTTGTTTCTCTTCAGAATTGTCCCATCTTTCAAGTTTACCCACAACCACCCCATGGCCTTAAACACCACAGCAAATAACACTTAGCTTTCAATCTGGTTTTACTAAGAACTCAACACTGGGCTAACCACTCTGGGTATGTTATCCTCCTTAGCCCTTAGGTAAGTCTATGAGCTGGTGTACTTCCCTGAGAAGATTCCCAGTACATAGAGGGAAACTTTCACATCACAGAATGCAGACAGTCAGGACTGAAACTCACTTTATTTTCCTGATCTGGAAACTTCTTTCCATGCTACTGCCCCACTAAGTACAGAGAAAGCTTCTGGTTGAATAACATATGCATTGCACTTTATAGCAAATAATTTTTTTATTTGAAACCAAGACCTGAAATGTATCAAAAGTCATACCAATATGCAATTTTTCCATGCTTAAATAGTTAGGAGAGGCTGCCTATCTTTAACTCTATACTTTCCTTATAGTTGTAATACAAACAACACATTAAAATGTTGAGGTTGCATGAAACCAACCTTTTCAAATTTAATCTACACTTTTTTACACATTTGAATCTGGATCACTTTTTTTTTTTAGATCAGAGGCCAGTAAAATTTTTCCTTAGAGGACCCAGAAAATAAATGTTTTAGGTTTTGCTGGGGAGAAACATTGAGACTGTGGTGTAGATGCTTAGTTAACATTTAAAATATTGCCATTTGAAATGTTAAAAGGCATGTTTCACTCTTGACTCTAAAAAAAAGAGGTGACTGGTCAAACTGTGCCCACAGGCTGCCGTTTTCCGGCCTTTAGTGTGGAGACTGTCCATCGACAGTGTCGGGGCTTTGGGGACATGCACAGTGTCGTTGTTCACTCACTAAGTCATGTCCAACTCTTTGCAACCCCAAGGAATGCAGCATGCCAGGCTTTCCTGTCCTTCACTCTCTCCTACACTTTGTTCAAACTCATGTCCACTGAATCAGTTATACCATCCAACCATCTTATCCTCTGTCGCCTGTTGCTTCTCCTGCCTTCAGTCTTTCCTGGCATCAGGATCTAATCTAACGAGTCAGCTCTTCCCATCAGGTGGCCAAAGTATAGGCGCTTCAGCTTCAGCATCAGTCTTTCCAATGAATACGCAGTGTTGATTTCCTTTAGGATTGTAGTCCAAGGGACTCTCAAGAGTGGTCTCCAGCACCACAGTTAGAGAGAATTGCAAAGTTGTGAAACTTTCGAATTTGATTCAAAAATTGCTCAAGAGTTAGGGAAATGCTTGCGCACATAATTGATTCTAAGTTTTGTGATTGTTCATTACATTTATACTTGAAAAGATGACATACGCCTTTCTACTCTCTTAAAAGTACATACTATTTTTCATAATATAAAAGAATTGCATACAAAAGAATAAAAAGACACAAGTCCATAACTCAGAAACAAATATTCTTTACAATGTGTTATATTTCTTTCAAAGTTTTTTTAGTGCATATTTTAAATTCTATTATAGATTTTTTTGACAGTACATGATCTGTGTACCTGAGGGTTTTAATGTTTGTAGTAACTGTGGAAGAATGAGCTAAGTACAGTTTAGAAGGTACTGCACTGTAGATCTACTAAGGCAGGCCTGCTCTGCAGTGTACCACTGACTGACTTCACATTTTAATGGATTTTTCAGTCGTGTCCAACTCTGTGCAAGCCCATAGACGGCAGCCCACCAGGTTCCACCATCCCTGGGATACTCTGGCAAGAACACTGGAGTGGGTTGCCGTTTCCTTCTCCAATGCACGCAAGTGAAAAGTCAGAGTGAAGTCGCTCAGTCGTTAGCGACCCCATGGACTGCAGCCTACTAAATGTATGTTAATCATGTAAAATGTGGTCCGACAAAGTGTTCCGAGTGAAATCTCTTTTTCAAAAGCATGTCAGTGCTGGTTAGAGGACATTCACCCAGTGCAAGATGTCAAGCTTGTGCTCTGTGTGGACCGACATATGCTGTCAACAGGAAGAATTCCCAGCAAAGCAGCTGGTCACCCAGTTACGATCACGCTTCTCTTCTAAGGGAGCAGCCATGTCTAGTCACTTTTCCCTGAGTGGAGCCTGAATTAACCCAATAACAGAGTTCACTGTCATGGCAACCTGTCATTAGGATCTTGGTTTCAACACAGGTTGCATTTTGTTAATGCATTTTGGTTTATCAGAGCCAACTATTTCACGGTGCGATTCCTCACACTCACAGAAGTACCTTCTGAAGGTTTTGACTCATATGTTAAGAAAATTGCTGATACTCACTGGACTTCTCAGATTCAACATCTCTTTGCATAGTCACTTCAGTGCTTGTTGACTGCAACAAGATTGCACTTCTTGGCTGCTTAACGGGACAGGGTCAGCTGGTGACTTTTATATCCGTTGGTCTAAAAATGGACTATTTAAAAGCTCTCTACATAAGTTTCCTCGAGCGCTCAAAAACAAGGGAACGGTGCCAAGGGAAGAGAGAGCGAATACTGCCAAGAAGCTAAAACAGATGAGGCTGCCAGCAACATATTAAGCACAAATAGCAGAGAAACATGGTGCGCCCTGCTCTGTCCTGCCAGCCGCAAGGCAGCTCCCAGATTTCTGTCAGATTCTAATTTTGGCGAAGTGGACGGAGCACAGAGGACAGCTTGAACGACCCTACACACCAGTCCACGTTTCAGTGAAGCACAGGGAGAGTTAAGTAGGTCTGACAGAAAACAGTTTAGAAGATTTCCAGTTACAACAAGAAGGGGAGGGAGAGAAGGGAGAGAAGACCGTTCAGAGACGCACAGCGGCCGCTGGTGTGAGGTTCTTGTTTGTTTCGGTTACATTTCCCAGCGCCCACGGCCTGCATTCAGCGTCTAAGCAGGAGAGTGTGTCCTCCGAGGCAAGTTTGGTGTTTTAGCTCCAAGAAGCATAGGGCTGTCTCCATTAAAAGGAATATGCCTGTCTGTCTGTTTCTCCATTGTTGCCCTGTAAATAAATTCTTCAGCACTGTTTTTCTAGGTTCTGCATATATGTGCTAGAATACAGGATTTCTCTTTCTCCTCCAGGCTCACTTCTCTCTGTATAATGGATTCTAGGTTCATCCACCTCATGAGAACCGACTGATGCTGAGGTTTGCCAGAAAACAGCAACGTTCTGTCAAGCAAATTATCTTTCAGTAAAAAACAAATAAAAAAAAAGGAATAAGCCTCAGAGTGGAGTGACCGGATGGAGAACAGGGAGGTGGGGCCCTTGGCTGCTGCAGGCACGGCTGCTGCCCGTGGTGCGAGGGAGCCTTACCAGCTCGATCAGACAGGGCTTGGGTGCTCGCCAGTGTCTGCGTCTTAACGAAATAGCATGTCCAAGTGTCATTCATTTTCAGCTTTCATGCAGAGCTCACATTAAAGGGAAATGACACTGTGTTTCTGTCAGAGCAATGACTGAAGAAGAAGTGGCCTCCTGTACTTTTAAAAGGTGGGCTGATAGCTTAAGAATGTAGCACTCTGAAGTTTCCCGCGTCCCCTTTGAACAGTGACTACAGCGCTGAGACGCCTGCTTGCACCTGATGGCCGGCCCAGGAGGGGCACGCTACACTGGGCCTGTGGCCTCAGTGCATCTGTGTGTGCTCCATGCTGGGGCTCTTAGCGCCCAGGGCTCGGCTTCTGCACCCAGCCTCAGCATGCCTCGTATTTTGATGATTTGGTCAAGATCAACTAAGAAGACCGACCATTGCAGAGAAACAAATTTCATAGGTTGATTGAGGTTAGTGAGGATCTCATGCGCCACCCACTATTTTACCCATGTAATTTGCAGCCTCATTTAAGTTGTTTCGCTTTCAGTATCCTTGGCTGTGATGGACTGAATGTTGTGCTTCCTCCAAACCCATATGTTACAATGTATCCCTCAGTGTCATGGGATTGGGAGGTGGGGCCCTTGGGAGGCAGTAGGTGCTAAGGGTGGAGGCCTCATGAATGGGATTAGTGCCCGTATAGAAGAGACCCTGGACAGCTGCCTCACCCCAGCGGCCACGTGAGGCCAGAGGAGAGCACCCCGCTGTGAGCTGGGAAGCAGGATGGCAGTGTATCTACAGGCGCCCTGGCCTCAGACTTCCAGGCTCCAGGGATTTGAAAAATAAATTTCTGTGGCTTATAAACTACCCAGTCTATGGCGTTCTGTTATAGCAGCTTAAAATGGACTAAGACATTGATTTAATATTTTTGAACTTTGTTGCTGTCCTTATGTTAAAGTTCTTGAATATTTAATGCCAACAGACATTTGAGAACATGGAAAAAATACAAAGACACTGAGAAAAACACAAAGATTCTGTGAAATAAAGCCGGACAGTGACTGATGGAAAAGGAGACCCCTGCTACTACCTCACTGGGATGGGCAGGGCCATTCCTGTGAATGCCTTCAGCTTCTCAGGGCCCGTGAAATGCAGCCCAAGCCCCACATCCACCCACAGGTTCCCTTTCTCCTGCCCACCCACCATGTCCCGATGTCCCCTCCTCCCTTTGGGATGCTGCTTCAAGAACAACGCTCACTCACGTGTCTTTTGTGTGAGAGAGCACAACTCTTCTCACCACCGCACTGTCCCATGTGCCTTAGGAACCTCTTTACTAGCAATTCCAAGCATTCTCTTTTGTCCCCACTTCATCTGCTCTCTCTTGCATATGTCACAGCTGACAATATCTCTTTGAAAAATAGTTATTGGAGTATAGTTGAGTCACAACATTGTGTTAGTTTCAGGAGTGCAGCGATGCAGGATACAGGGTGCTCGGGGCTGGTGCACTGGGATGACCCAGAGGGATGGGATGGGGAGGGAGGTGGGAGGGGGGTTCAGGATAGGGAACAGGTGTACACCCATGGCAGATTCATGTTGATGTATGGCAAAACCAATACAATATTGCAAAGTAATTAGCCTCCAGTTAAAATAAAGAAATTTAAATTAAAAAAAAAAAGATTCTTTCCCATATAGTCCTTTAAAGGATATTGTAAGAAATGTCACGGAAAGAAAAGCCACCTCTAGGGACCGTTGACAAAAGCCTTTATTGGGCGGTCGCTCTTGGGCAGAACTCCTGGGGGTGAACGAGCAGGGAGAACAAAGGGAGACCGCGGCTGGGAGGAGGGTTTCATAGCCAGGGCTAGCATTCAAGCTGGGTTTTTTCCATATACGGTAAAACACGGGGGCCACGTTGCTGATTGGTGCTGGTGGGCTTTGTGTCAGTCCTTCATTGGGCCAGGTCATGAGTTTTGTACCCAGGATGTTGGTCTGCCTCCTGGTTTCTGTCTGGGCGAGGGCAGGTTCCAGGGCTTTCTGCCTCAGCCACATGAACATGTCCGTGCATGTCCGGGTATGTCCGACCTCTCAGGTATGGAGCAAAGTTCCCTGTGCTTTACGGCAGGTTCTTATTAGTTATGCATTTTATATATGGTGATGTGTGTATGTCAGTTCCAGCCTCTCAGTTTATTCCCCCGCCTGCCCCCCCCCATCCTCTGGCAGCCGTAACTTTGCAAAGCAGAGTCGCAGGGACGGGCCGTGCGCCGCACAGCTGCCTGCCCCTCGTCCTCCTTAGGCCTCCATCTCATCAGTTCCCCTCCTCTGCCTCTCTTCCTGCTCGTCTTTTCCTTTTGCTTCATTCCTCCTCATGGAGACACGTTGCCTCCAGCCCTTCTTGTTTCATGCTGTTCGCTACTGATGCTGCAGCTCTTGTAGTGACCAAGTATCGTGTTACAGACAGTCCCTAAGCTGTAAGGGCGACACCAACAGTGGTCACAATTAGGCTGCTGTAAAGCAATTTTCCTGGCCATGAGAATTATGTACTGGCCTTTGTTCATTGCTTATGTCACTGAGGATATGGCAACGGTGAAACACGCAACAGGGCTGACACAGCTGTCACGTGCAAGCACTGCCTACAGCCTAAAATCCCATCTCTAAGTCACATAGAAACGAGCTGCACCAATATGGCAACAGGTTTCTATGTTGAAAACACATATGCAGTTTAAAATGATGCAAATCAGGCAATAATCTAATATTTTTAACTATTTGGTTAATATTAGGTTATGACCTGATTTGCATCATTTTAAACTGCATATGTGTTTTACAACGTCTCACATGCTAGTGAAGTAATGCTCAGAATTCTCCAAGCCAGGCTTCAGCAATATGTGAAACGTGAACTCCCTGATGTGCAAGCTGGTTTTAGAAAAGGCAGAGGAACCAGAGATCAAATTGCCAACATCCGATGGATCATCGAAAAAGCAAGAGAGTTCCAGAAAAACATCTATTTCTCCTTTATTGACTATGCCAAAGCCTTTGACTGTGTGGATCACAATAAACTGTGGAAAATTCTGAAAGAGATGGGAATATCAGACCAACTGACCTGCCTCTTGAGAAATCTGTATGCAGGTCAGGAAGCAACAGCTAGAACTGGACATGGAA
>SJYC01105917.1:0-27939 GCA_006408675.1 Madoqua kirkii | reverse complement strand
AGATTATATCAGGAAACTACACTTGAAAGGTAAATAGGTCAATCTAATTGCTTTTCTCTTAAATCAAGAGTTTTTCTCTATCAGAGGGCTTTCCTTTCTATCCATTCTATTCTTATTAATGCTATTACAAGCATATACACAGATAATAATGTTCTGATCTGCTTGGACATTATTATATACTTCTCTGGTCACTAGTAGGACTGGGAAAAGTAGTAGTTAGTATAAAGACTATTTTTAATGTGTTGTCTCTATATTAAACAATTAAGATATTAAGAGGTGAATAAATCATTCCATTTGGAATCAATATTAATAGCTGTAAAAACTAATTCTGCATTGGAAGAGCTCATAAAGTTTCCCTTAAAGTAATCAAGGCTTTTCTTGGTGGCTCAGATGGTAAAGAATCTGCCTGTGATGCAGGAGACCTGGGTTCAATTCCTGGGTCAGGAAGATCCCCTGGAGAAAGGAAATGGTTACCCACTCCAGTATTCTTGCCTGGAGAATTCCAACCCTGCCAGGCTACAGTCCATGGGTTTGCAAAGAGTTGGACATGATTGAGTGACTAACACTTTCACTTTCAAAGTAATAATACATCCTTCATCTGCATTCAATCAATCTGACTGGAGTAAAAATACGCTCCTGATGGTTCATCTGAGATGTGGGGGAACAAACTACTTTATATAAATATTCTCAAGATGATCAGCATAGGATAATAAAAGATTCCTTGACAAGACTCCCAGCATTCATCTTTGGACAGACTGCCGAAGGTCAAAGTGGAAATAAAAGTGAATAGCCAAAGCAATTATGTTGAGTCCACCAAACATTGGAGAAGGAAATGGCAACCCACTCCAGTATTCTTGCCTGGAAAATCCCATGGACAGAGGAGCCTGGTGGGCTGCTGTCCATGGGGTCACACAGAATCAGACATGACTGAAGCGGCTTAGCAGTAGCAGCAGCCACCAAACATTTAGGCCAGTAACTATTTCAACAAGTTTTAAAGTGATGAATTTCAATGACATGTTACCTCTAACTCATCTTCTATATGCACTCAAGATTTGAAGCTTAAACTTTGAAAAATGAAATGTCCCCAGAAAAGGGAAGCAACTGAAGCAAGAGTTTCTTTCTATGAATTCATAGTTTATACATGTGCACAAATGTATATAAAAGATGTTCACATAAAAGATGTCCCTCAGTATAGTTTGAGAGGCTTTTATCAAAGAACAAATTGATTTTGCTATAATCACTACAGGTCATTTCATTTGTATGAGAAAAAAATATGCATACATTTATGTAGTGTCAACTTTATCAACAAAGCCACAGCTCTTAACACTTGACTAAATATAACACCTTGCTGGTCAGAGATGTAATCAGTACATGGTTACCAAAAACGAAATATATACAACCAAGTTTTATATTTGTATGAAAAGTTATTAGTATTGAAGTATTGAAGAGAGTTCAAATTTCAGAGTAAGGGGAAATACCAAAATGTCATAAATCTCTTGAGGTTCAATTTAATTCCTGGCTCAACTTTAGAAAAACAGACTCATGGAATGGTATGAAGTACGCAGATATTTTCTTTGATGCTTTCGTGTTACCAGCAATATGTAAATAGACATAAAGTTCCCCCCTCAGTCACTGTTAATTATATCACCATTGTTTATTGACTGTCCTTTTATTTCTGCCTCTACAATTTGATGTGATTTATTTTATTGAGTGGCTCTAACACTTGCTAGTGTAGTTTTATATGCAAGTATTATTCTCTATGTTCAGGCTCCTTGTTCATATAATTAAATAAATGTTTAAGTCCTTAGAGAAAAGTTAACATTATTTATCTATAAAGCAACAACGAACTAGGCATTTTCAATAAAAAACTAAAATTCCACCTTGTGGGCTGATAAGCCATGAAATAATGCAAATATTTTCCCAATCAAGGACTTGGCAGACAATACTCTAATGATGTTTGTGTGATGAAAGGGTCCAATATGATGGCATAGGAAGGATTTGAACTCATCTCTGCCCATAGACACTGAATCTACACCTGCATGTAGAGGAATTCCTACTGAGGAATAACTGAGGGCTGACTGAACAGCTTCAGCATGACAAACCACAGAAGTATCACAGGTCAAGGGAAGGGATATGGAGACACAACAGTGATGGGAACCCCACCCCCCACAACAACAAACAATCAACAAATGACAAACATAACAAAAGAGAAACAGTTGCAAAGATACAAAGAAGAATCTGGTAGTTGCCAGGCAGGAAAGGGTGTAGAGATGGTTGAAACTGGAAAAGGAAACTAAGAAGATATAAAGCAACTAAGTCACAGGGGTACAATGTACACCATAGGGAATATAGTCAATAATGCTGTAATGACTTGCCTCTTGAGAAATCTGTATGCAGGTCAGGAAGCAACAGTTAGAACTGGACATGGAACAACAGACTGGTTCCAAATAGGAAAAGGAGTACGTCAAGGCTGTATATTGTCACCCTGCTTATTTCACTTCTATGCAGAGTACAGCATGAGAAACGCTGGAATGGAAGAAGCACAAGCTGGAATGAAGATTTCTGGGAGAAATATCAATAACCTCAGATATGCAGATGACACCACCCTTACGGCAGAAAGCAAAGAGGAGCTAAAAAGCCTCTTGATGAAAGGGAAAGTGGAGAGTGAAAAAAATTGGTTTAAAGTTCAACATTCAGAAAACAAAGATCATGGCATCCAGTCCCATCACTTCATGGGAAATAGACGGGGAAACTGCGGAAACAGTGTCAGACTTTATTTTGGGGGGCTCCAAAATCACTGCAGATGGTGATTGCAGCCATGAAATTAGAAGATGCTTACTCCTTGGAAGTAAAGTTATGACCAATCTAGATAGCATATTCAAAAGCAGAGACATTACTTTGCCGACTAAGGCCCGTCTAGTCAAGGCTATGGTTTTTCCTGTGGTCATGTATGGATGTGAGAGTTGGACTATGAAGAAGGCTATGGCAGAAAGTGAAGAGGAACTAAAAAGCCTCTTGATGAAAGTGAAAGAGGAGAGTGAAAAAGTTGACTTAAAGCTCAGCATTCAGAAAACAAAGATTATGGCATCTGGTCCCATCACTTCATGGGAAATAGATGGGGAAACAGTGGAAACAGTGTCAGACTTTATTTTTTGGGGCTCCGAAATCACTGCAGATGGTGACTGCAGCCATGAAATTAGAAGACACTTACTCCTTTGAAGAAAAGTTATGACCAACCTAGATAGCATATTCAAAAGCAGAGACATTACTTTGCCGACTAAGGCCCGTCTAGTCAAGGCTATGGTTTTTCCAGTGGTCATGTATGGATGTGAGAGTTGGACTATGAAGAAGGCTGAGTGCCGAAGAATTGATGCTTTTGACCTGTGGTGTTGGAGAAGACTCTTGAGAGTCCCTTGGACTGCAAGGAAATCTAACCAGTCCATTTTGAAGGAGATCAACTCTGGGATTTCTTTGGAAGCAATGATGCTAAAGCTGAAACTCTAGTACTTTGGCCACCCCATGTGAAGAGTTGACTCATTGGAAAAGACTCTGATGCTGGGAGGGATTGGGGGCAGGAGGAGAAGGGGATGACAGAGGATAAGATAGCTGGATGGCATCATGGACTCGATGGACGTGAGTCTGAGTGAACTTCAGGAGATGGTGATGGACAGGGAGGCTGGCCTGCTGTGACTCATGGGGTTGCAAAGAGTTGGACACAACGGAGCGACTGAACTGAACTGAAGATTATTCTTAATTCTCAAAGTTTAGATGATGTTCCAGGAAGCTTACAGTGAAATAACACCTTAAATACAGGAAAAATAATTGCAGTACTGCTTACTTTTTATTTTGAAGATGTAACATGTGTTAGCACCATATCATTATTGGAGAATTTATGTACAATACATATAATAAATTATTGGTAGCTTTCATTTGCAAAGGTTGCTTGCAAGTTAATTAATAAATAAAAATCTCAAGAAAGCTTTAAAAAGAGAAGTCCATAGAAAAATAAATATAGATAGCCAATGAATGTAGAAAAGATCTCCATCACAAGGGTAAGTGAGTGTATGTCATCTGAAAACAATGTGATTATTAGTATGGGAGCATGGAAAGATGCTTGAGAACTATGATGTGGAAAGTAGCATATATAGTGTTGTGATGCACCAAAGAAATCTGGCTCTGCAATTACTCTTTTAGATATATATCCTCAGGAAAGTATAAACGATGTGTGCAGAGATGCCTATACTATGGATGCTTACTGCAGCATTATTTGAAACAAAGATATCCTTGGTATTCAATCATGATATTTTTTGAAATGTTAGGAAGTTACTGAAAGTGTTCTAGACAAATAAGGTACAGAAATATGTTAATAATGTACACATATGCAAAAACAGTGTTTCCAAGCTGTCTGCAATAAGCTTTAATTATGTATAAAATTAGAGAGTTATTTAGTATTCCATCGATTATATTACTCTATTAAAATCTAGCACATCTTCAGTATACTGTTTTAGCTAATAATTAGATATTGCATTCAAAGTGCATTCCTATCACAATTAATGATTCTTGGATACTATTAAACACTGTTTAATGTTGACTATTTTTCTCAGTCAGTCATATGTTCCTTAAAGTAATTATTAAAGAATTTGCCTACTTTTGATTCTCTTGGTTCTTATTTTATTGGCAGTTATTGGAATACTCCCCAGTTCACTGAAAAAATTCCCACAACTATGATGATTTCATTCATTTGAACCTATGTTACACAGAACTACTGTGGCAGGAGAGGTATTGTTCTAAGGGAGCGTGTGTTATGTTTTGTACAATGTACTTAACACATCGGCAATATAAGCACAAATAACTATTTTAGTAAATAGAATGCTAATTAATGTTTGAGTGGGTAAAATAGACATGCTGGGAAAGACTGAGGGCAGGAGCAGAAGAGGGTGGCATGGATGAGATGGTTAGATAGCATCACTGACTCAATGAACATAAGTTTGAGCAAACTCCGGGAGATAGTGAAGGAAAGGGAAGCGTCCATGGGTGGCAAAGAGCTGGACACGATTTAGTGCCAACAACAGCAACAGCATATGTAAGAAACAGGCTGTATAAAAAGATCCATAAACATATTTAAATATGAACATAAACATAGATAACGAATTGATAGTAATCTCCTTAAAACTAAAATTTCCTTCATATAAGAATGTGTTGTAGGTAAATGCAAGAATGAAAGGGAA
This sequence comes from Madoqua kirkii, assembly GCA_006408675.1. Lineage (NCBI taxonomy): Eukaryota > Metazoa > Chordata > Mammalia > Artiodactyla > Bovidae > Madoqua > Madoqua kirkii. The sequence goes on along the minus strand of SJYC01105917.1, from coordinate 22,711 downwards.
AGTGGTTCAGTCGTGTCCAACTCTTTGCGACCCCGTGGACTATACAGTCCATGGAATTCTCCAGGCCAGAATACTGGAGTGGGTGGCTTTTCCCTTCTCCAGAGGATCTTCCCATCCCAGGGATCGAGCCCAGGTCTCCTGCCTTGCAGGCAGATTCTTTACCAGCTGAGCCACAAGGGAAGTTCAAGAATAATGGAGTGGGTAGCCTATTCCTTCACCAGCGGATCTTCTCAACCCAGAAATTAAGCTGGGGTCTTCTGCATTCATAATGCTGTTAAATCCAATTTGATATAATCCATCAGGTGATTAAAAAGTGCTAATATAAAGTTTGTAATAGGATTAGGGCCAAGGAGAACACAGGTCTACCATGACTGATAGGTTTATTCACTTGTTATATTTTGGGCTCTCTCTTCACTCACACACACTCACATGCACACACACTCACACGCACGCACACACACACACACACACACACACACTTCCTGTGAAAGCTCTGTCTGGTAAACTGAGGTTGACTGAGGGACTAAGAGAAGCCCTTGAGGGCAGTGGAGGAACTGCTGCAGGAGCCCGTGAGTTGCGTTACTTCCTGTCCAGTGTGCTTCTGAAACGCAGCCTTTTTCGAATCGTGCTGAGGGCACACAAGCCCTTCCAGAAATCTTTGTTCAAAGTACAGACAGAAAATTGCTAGTTTTAATTTGCCGCTATTTGCTTGATTGGGGTTGTTGGAAAATTGCATTTGTTTGAGATACTGGGGAGTCCTTAAGGAATTAAGGTGTTAGTGAGTAAACTCTCTAAGGCGGAATGCTATATGCTTCATTTCTCATCTCTCCATCTGGCCCGAGGCCACTAAAACATTAATTATTAATACCCTCAACTTGCATAGTTTTGGTTCCCAAAGATGGGATAATGAGTCTTTGTGAATCATGATTTGGGTTATAAATACAGTTCTTATAACTTTGCTCCAAAGAGACAGAAAGATCACTGAAAGAGGGTAATTTCTTCTATAAACAGTTCTAGATATTTGAGTGAAAATAAGCTGAAGACCGTGTACACGCTGTGAAGAGCTGAAGTGCATGGAAAGCAGCTGGAGAGCTATCGACGCTTTCATTCTCGTTCAGAAAAAACTAAACATTTGAGAAGTAAAGAGCTCAAGGAGTATCAACCACGCTCAATTCAGATTTTTCTGAAGTAAATCATTTGCTCGGATTGGCTGAGAGATAATTTGGGGAATGAAAAGTGAGGATAGATATTCAGAAAATATAACATGCAGAATATTAAAAATGTTCTCCTTCCTGCTTGACTGAAAATCTAAAGTGTTGGTGATTAATAGTTTGATTCAGAAAGAACTTCGGTTCTGAGAACTGTTGCTTCAGAGACATCACCATGGGTATGCATTGCACACACGATGCGCTGTTTCAAGGCGTCCATATAGAATACTGAATAGAAGCATACAGCCCACAACAGGTTAAGGTGGTTGCTTTTGTGGACAGATGTAAGAGAACATCACTGCTCATTATATCGTTGTCTTAATTGGTTTTCTCCCGGAATACATAGACAGTAAGTAGTACCTTAATCTGTTCCACACTGGGTATTTACAGTCAAAACCTCTGAAATGATTGCCTAACTGTTAGTATGTCTTAAACAGTGGTTTTATTCTGGAATTGGCGTATGATAAAACACTTGTTTGTCCTTTGCATGGAGATAAATGAAGGGCTGAGAAGGTCATTTTTATCATTTGCAAGCGTTAACCGCTTTTTGAAGTAAGAGTTCACTAATTTGAGCCATCGAATGCTGTGATAGGCAGGAGCATTTAATGAGAGCCTTCCTCTCTTTGGAGTACCGCTCTTAGGGCCACGTGACCTAGAGCAGAAAGGTCAAAGAATGGATTCGAGTTAAGTATTACAAATCTCAGTGATCCATAAAGGGGTTATCTTCACAATGCAACCAGTCAGACCTCAGTGAGATTTATTTTGGTTGCTTTGAGAAAACAACGAGCAAAATCTCTGTTTAATAGAGCTTTGATGTTTTGGTTCTGTAACTAGAAAATTAATAAAGAATGTTTGCCAAAGGACTTTGAGCTGTGTTTTTTTCTGTTATGGCGTACATGGTAAGAAAAATTCAGGTTAGAGAAAAACAAGCCAATGCATTAAAAAATAGTGTTTGGAAAGCAGCACTACCTCAAATAGCCCCTCCTCACTTCTCATTAAAAGGTAGATGAAGGTGCAAAACAAATGGGAACTAAGAATACTGCAAACACGGAGCAACCATACCTGTATTCAGAACCCAGGAGGACAAAGCTGGGCTAGCTTGCTACCTGCCTCAGAGCAGCAGCACATTCCAAAGGAAATCAGCAGACACACTAGAGCTACATGCACAATAAAGGCATTAAACAACAGCTTAAGGATTTACTAGGCTTCTCTGTCAGCTCAGCAGTAAAGAATCTTCCTGCCCATGCAAGAGGTGCAAGAGACGGGGATTTGATCCCTGGGCTGAGAAGATCCCCTGGAGAAGGCAAGGAGAATCCGCTCCAGTATTCTTGCCTGGAGAGTCCCATGGACAGAGGGGCCTGGCAGACTACAGTCCCTGGGTGACAAATAGTTGGACATGATTAGCAACTAAACAGCCAAAAACAATACCGCGGTTCATGACTTACAAGGAAATGGCCTAAACACCATATTTCTTCACCCAGATCTCTCTGAATCCTGACAATTCTGTTCAAGACTTTCATCTCAGAAAGACCTGCAATCCAGTCCACTCAGCCCAGGTAAACCGACGCTCTCACTGTGGCCTTCAACACAGTCTCTCTGACTGCCATTAGATAAGATAGAAGGCTGATTCAGGGCTTTTGAAATGTAAACCAGTCTAGCCTTTCTTTGTTGTTTAAAGTTGCTCCCCCACCCTATAAGCCATGTTCAAACAAGGTCTATGGATTAAAGAAAGAAACAGGAGCATGGTTTCTAACAAGACAGGGGAAGAGAGATGTCTATCCTTACACAAGTCTGTTGAACATTACTCTGTTGAAACAATTTCAGTGACTTAACTAATGCTTAACCTTATGAAACAGAAAGCTCAAACTCAACTTCAAAAAGAAATAATATAAGCTTCAAAAATATAACAAAAAAATATTACATGATTTAAAAAGTAAGCCACTGAAAGCTAGCTTTATTTCTTTTAGAATTTTATTCATGGGAAATAATGAAGCGTGTCTGTCAGTACACTCTTCACAGTCCCAATAAGTCATCTGCATTTGCCAGTGTTGTATCGTATCCTTACATATTAATTTCGCACTCCATTACAGATTTTCCTGTTTGCTGGTCATTCAGTGTAGCGATGCCCTTTTACGGCACACGACCAGAACATTGCCGTTCGTTTTTCTGAAGCATTAGTTTTGGAGACCTTTATAACCTAGGTCTTCATTGATGACACCATAATATATGTAGATAATTTTCTAAAAAGACATGTGCTTTTACCATTCTTCAGCAAGTTTTTCCTGATGTATTAGGTCCTTGTATTTCAGTATCTAGGATTTGTAGATGGATCCCAAATTAAAATGCTTGAAGTACAAATTTTATTCCGTAAGTTATTTTTTATTTTTCCCATCATTTCATGTGCATATATATATAAGAATTATGCATGTGTGTACATATGTATGTGTATAATTTTTTTAATTTTGGACATTGTTAACTTTATATAAAAATGAAGAGAATATATAATTAATTCATATACATATACAATATTTAAATTCAAAACTTATCATTTTGTTCTTTTTTAAAAACTACCCTCTAAATTTCCCTTTGCCAGAATATTCTAAAGAAATTTATTAATTATGTAATTATATTTTTGAGTATGATATAATCAGAATCCAAATAAGTTTACTCATTGAGTCTGGATGATAGTTCTCCTAAGTTACTTTTATCTGTGTCAGTTAACTATCTTTATTTTTTAATAGGCCTTTATTTAGCAAACAAACCACAGTTTTTATTTTTCTCTTTTATTTTTGTAGAAACAAGCTTGATTATAATCAGTTTAAAATTTTTAAATAATATTTTTAATTAACTAATCTATTTATTTTAATCAGGTAATACTTTACACTAGTGTGATAGCTTTTGCCATACATCAGTATGAGTTGGCCACAGGTACACGTGTCCCCCATCCTGAAACCCTTCTCACCTCCTCCCTCCCCCAGCACTCCGGGTTGTCCCAGAGCACCTGCTCTGAGTGACCTGCTTCCTGCGTGAAACTTACACTGGTCGTCTGCTTAACACACAGTAAGGTGCCCACTTCAGGGCCATGCTCTCACCTCATCCCACCCTCGCCTTCTCTTGCTGAGCCCTGAAGCCTGTTCTCTCTGTCTGTGTCTCCTTTGCTGTGCTGCATGTAGAATCATTGGTACCATCTTTTTAAATTCCATATTTATGTGTTAATATGCAACATAAATTATAATATACATTCCTGTGGTATATTACTCAGTAATACACCATTGGGCCACCAGAGAAGTCCAAATATACATTACTGAAACATACTAATTTAATAAAATCAAATATTCTATAAAGCAAGCCACACAACTATATTTTTTAATAAGAAGTCTGCCTTGAATAAGAAAATAATAGCTGTTTAATTATAGATTAAGAATAAAAGAATGAAGAAAGATATTCCATACAAACACCAATCAAAGAAAGCTAGATTGACTATATTAGTATTAGACAAAGTAGATTTGTATGAAAAACTGGGATAGGGTATAAAACAAGTAATGGTAAACATGGCAGAAAATCATCTACCGGTGCCACTGCTGCATACGCCTAGCAGCGACCTTCAAAGCACACGAAACGTGAACTGGCTGAAAAGTGATAAGACTGAAAGAATGTATTTTTTGTTTTGTAGCTGTTGTTTTAAGCTTTGTGACACTCTAATTACCTTTTTGTTTCTTTCGTAATTATCCAGTTTGGGTTTTCTCTTTCCATTTGGACTGATACAGATAAATTAGCATTTACACAGGAAGCATTCTTAAGCTTTTAAACAATTTACTTACACAGTGTTGCATAAAGAAGGGCTTCCCTGGCAGCTCAGACTGTAAGGAAACTGCCTGTGGTGCTGGAGAGTGGGGTTTGATCTCTGGGTGGGAAAGATCCCCTGCAGAAGGGAATGGTAACCCACTCCAGTATTCTTGCCTGGAGAATCCCATGGACGGAGAAGCCTGAGGCTACAGTCCATGGGGTCGCAAAGAGTCAGACACGACTGAGCAACTAACACTTTCATATAAAGATGTTTCTAATGATATTTAAAATCATCTCCATTAGGTAGCTGTTTGCCCTTTGTCATCTCAGCACATATTTTGTGTTTGTGCTTCCATACCTACATATTGATACACTGGTAATATGGCAATCCTGTGTAGTTTTTCTTTAGCCAAAATTACTGGTCAAGTGACTACATTCAATCTATTACCATGATATTAATATAAATATCATGGTCAACATGGCACAGATATTATAGAGGACAAAAGGACTCTCATATAAAATGTCAAACTTGACAACCTTGAATCCCTTGAGCTCTAAAGACAATACTATTGTAACTGAGCATCATGATTTACCTTGATTTGAAGAGAACTTTATCCAACCAGTAATGCTGAAAGCTGATGCTGAACGGTTCTGTGATGATCTACAAGACCTTCTACAACTAATGCCAAAATAAGATGTCCTTTTCATCATAGGGAACTGGAAGACAAATGTTGGAAGTCAAGAGATATCTGGAGTCATAGGCAAGTTTGGCCATGGAGTACAAATGAAGCAGGGCAAAGGCTAACAGAGTTTTGCCAACAGAATACACTGGTCAGAGCAAACACCCTATTCAAACAACACAAGAGAAGACCTGAAACACGGACATCACCAGATGGTCAATACCGAAATACTTGATCATATTCTTTGCAGCCAAACAAGGAGAAGCTCTATACAGTCAACAAAAACAAGACTGGGAGCTGACTGTGGCTCTGATCATGAACTCCTTTTTGCCAAATTCAGACTGTAATTGAAGAAAGTAGGGAAAACCACTGGACCATCCAGGTATGACCTCATCAAGTCCTTTTTGATTATACAGTGAAAGTGACAAATAGATTCAAGGGATTAGATCTGACACACAGATTATCTGAAGAACTATGGACAGAGGTTCCTGACATTGTACAGGAGGGAGTGATCAAGACCATCTCCAAAAAAGAGAAATGCAGAAAGGCAAAATGGTTGTCTGAGGTCTTACAAATAGCTGTGAAAAAAAAGAGAAGCTAAAGGCAAAGGAGAAAAGGAAAGATACAAACATCTGAATGCAGAGTTCCAAAGAATAGCAAGGAGAAATAAGAAAGCCTTCCTAAATGATCAGTGAAAAGAAACAGAGAGACAATAGAATGGGGAAGACTAGAGATCTCTTCAAGAAAATTAGAGATACCAAGGGAATATTTCATGCAAAAATGGACACAATAAAGCACAGAAATGGCATGAACCTAACAGAAGCAAATAATATTAAGAAGAGGTGGCAAGAATACACAGAAGAACTATACAAGAAGATTAATGACTCAGATAATCACAATGGTGGGATCATTCATCTAGAGCCACAGATCCTGGAATTTGAAGTCAAGTGGGCCTTAGGAAGCATCACTACGAATGAAGCTAGTAAAAGTGATGGAATTCTAGCTGAGCTACTTTAAGTCCTAGAAGATGATGCTGTGAAAGTGCTGCACTCAATATGCCAGCAAATTTGGAAAACTCAGCAGTGGCCACAGGACTGGAAAAGGTGTGTTCATTCCAATCCCAAAGAAAGGCAATGCTAAAAAAATATTCAAACCATCACACAATTGCACTTATCTCATATGTTAGCAAAATAGTGCTCAAAATTGTCCAAGCCAGGCTTCAACAGTATATGAACCATGAACTTCCAGATGTTCGAGCTGGATTTAGAAAAGGCAGAGGAACCACAGATCAAATTGCCGGCATCTTTTGGATCATAGAAAAAGCAAGAGAGTTCCAGAAAAACATCTGCTTCAGCTTTATTGATCATGTCAAAGCCTTTGACCATGTGGATCACAACAAACTAGAAAATTCTTAAAGAAATGGAAATACAAGACCATCTGACCTGCCTCCTAAGAAATCTGTATGCAGGCCAAGAAGCAACAATTAGAACTGGGCATGGAACAATGGACTGGTTTCAAATACGAAAAGGAGTACATCAAGGCTGTATATTGTCCCCTGCTTATTTAACTTATATGCAATGTACATCATGAGAAATGCATGACTGAATGAAGCACAAACTGAAATCTAGATTTCCAGGAGAAATATCAATAACCTCAGATATGTAGATGACACCATCTTTATGGCAGAAATTGAAGAACTTAAGAGCATCTTGATGAAAGTGAAAGAGGAGAGTGAAAAGCCTGGCTTAAAACTCAGCATTCATAAAACTAAGATCATGGCCTCTGGTCCCATCACTTCATGGCAAATAGATGGGGAAACAATGGAAACAGTGACAGACGTTATTTGCTTGGGCTCCAAAATCACTGTAGATGGTGACTCATTAAATTAAAAGATGCTTTCTCCTTAGAAGAAAAGCCCAACCTAGACAGCATGTTATGTTCGATACAGGATGCAGGATGCTTGGGGCTGGTGCATGGGAAAGATCCAGAGAGATGACATGGGGTGGGAGGTGGGAGGGGGGTTCAGGATGGGGAACTCATGTACACCCGTGGCGGATTCATGTCAATGTATGGCAAAACCAATACAGTACTGCAAAGCAAAATAAAGTAAAAATAGAAATTAAAAAAAAAGCAGAGACATTACTTTGTCAACAAAGGTCCATCTAGTCAAAGATTTGGTTTTTCCAGTACTCATGTATAGATGTGAGAGTTGGATCATAAAGAAAGCTGAGCACCAGAGAACTGACGCTTTTGAACTATGGTGTTGGAGAAGATTCTTGAGGGTCCCTTGGACGGCAAGGAGACCCAACCAGGCAGTCTTAAGAGACTCAGTCCTGATAGTCATCAGAAGGACTGATGCTGAAGCTGAAGCTCCAATACTTCGGTCACCTGCTGTGAAAAACTGACTCATTTGAAAAGACCCTGATGCTGGGGAAGATTGTAGATGGGGGAGAAGGGAATGACAGAGGATGAGATGGTTAGATGGCATCACTGGCTCGGTGGTCATAAGTCTGAACAAGCCGCAGGAGCTGGTGATGGACAGGGAAGCCTGGAGTGCTGCGGTCCATGGGTTGCAAAAAGTCAGACATGACTGAGAGACTCAACTGACTGACTCACTCAGTATTCTGACTAAATGCAAGTGTGTTCTTTTCAGGTTCAAGTAGTAAATTAATCAGACATCTTATTTTCCTCTTTCTGGGGGACAGCAGTCTCTCAAAATCTGAAGTCCTTTTATAAAGCTGCTTAATTTTTTTTTTTTATACTATGGGCTATGCCAAGTAATTCTTTAAGATTCCTAGTTTTCCAGATCTATAATTCTTCTGCCCTTTGTTTCCTGAAAATAGATTTTCTTTTAACCAAAACTCTTTTGACATCTAAGCTTTCATAAGCTGGAATCCACTATCCACTCAAGCAACATTCCTTTTCAGTTATTCAGTGGCTGCTATGATGTCTTGCTCAATTTTTCTTTTAATTTTGAAACTACTTTTGAACATAGTTTATAATTATAATAAAGAACAACATTATTAAAGTTGAGCTGGAATTGTATACCCTTTGATATACTCTGTGCAACATTTTTTGAAATAGTCTGACTCGACAGCTTGTTTAAAGACTTTGGTCAGTAAGTATCCTATAAAATTGACAGGTCTAAGTCAGAAAAGTACTCGAGGTAAAACAAGCAAAAAGAAGAAAAGAAGAAGGAAAAAATGAGAGAGAGTTGTGAAGATAGAATCCAGATAAGCAATTCAAACATATTCTGTCCAAATACTTATGTGAAATGGAAATTGGTTTTGTGTCTATGTTTTGAGTTTATTTAGTAAAGAAAATGAAGAGTTGATATTGTCTTTTTTATTATTAACTTGACCATTCATTTTAGTAGAGCATTTACAGGTAATGACAAACCAGGTTTTTGCTTTGAACTTCAGAGCAGCCCTGGGAGGGTCTTTGTCAGGAACTATTTGCACATGAGGAAACAGGCAGAAAATTCAGTTAAACTGCCCTAATGTGTCCACATGTTGAACTGAACAAACTGTTGTTTGTTTCTTTATGATTAGGCTTCCTCCCTGTCTCTGCACGGAGGGAAAAATAAACAGGCACTGTTCACCCATCGGAGAAGGTGATTGCACCCACTCCAGCACTCCTGCCTGGAAAATCCCATGGACGGAGAAGCCTGGTGGGCTGCAGTCCATGGGGTGGCTAAGAGTTGGACACAACTGAGCGACTTCACTTTCACTTTTCACTTTCGTGCATTGGAGAAGGAAATGGCAACCCACTCCAGTGTCCTTGCCTGGAGAATCCCAGGGACGAGGGAGCCTGGTAGGAGACCATCTGTGAGGTCGCACAGAGTCGGGCACAACTGAAGTGACTTAGCAGCAGCAGCAGCAGTTCACCCATAGATTTAGTAAGATGTATATGGTATAGGGTAGTGAACACACTATTTATACCTGTCCAAATATACTCTCCATCAATGTCAGCTTTACGACAAAGGTTCATAGATTTAGGGTTTTCCAATAAGATGTTGTGTTAGATTGTGAAGTTTTCCTGGAAAACCCTGTTACTTAATATGAGTAAAATTTAGATATGTAATTATTTACAGATATGATAGTTTTGATATTTTAGCAATAATTCATTTAAAATTTTTTCTTCTTTTTTAAAAATTGTTTTTTGAAGCATAATTGATTTTCAATATTGTGTTAACTTCTGCTGTGCAGGAAAGTGATTCAGTTATACATATAAATATTATTTTCATTAATTTACAAATCCTCAGAAGACAACACCTGCTCTATAGATAATTATAGATGCTGACAGATAACTAAGGTAGTGTTGGGCAATCCTGCACATTTGTGTATTTGTGTGGTGCCTGTGGCATTTACTTCACTTTGGTGTGGTCACGACAGTCATATTTCCTGATTTGTATTCTTTTTATAAATTCCTCCCACAGCCTGCTTCATAAAACATTTACTACTGCTTATGTAAGTACATAAAACACAACGCAATGTTAATGAAATTTAAATCACATGAGTGAGAAGAGTAAGAAAGGAAGGCTAAGAAATTATCAGAGGAAGAAGAAGAACAGATAATCCTCGAGAATCTTGGACAACAGAGAGATCAAGCCAGTCAATCCTAAAGGAAAGGAGCTCAGAAGATTCATTGGAAGGACTGAAGCTGAAGTTCCAATTGGCTGCCTGATGAGAAGAGCCAGCACATTGGAAAAGACCCTGATGATGGGAAAAATCGAGGGCAAGAGGAGAAGTAGGCAATATAGGATGAGATGGATGGCATCACCAACTCAACAGACATGAATCTGAGCAAACTTGGAGACAGGAAGGATAGGGAAGTCCATTGGGTCGCAAAGAGTCAGACGTGACTTAGCAACTGAACAACTAGAACAGCAAGCAAGGGCCTGCTGTAGAGCACAGGGGAGACTGCTTAATATTGTGTAACAACTTCAATGGGAAAAGAATTCGAAAAAGAATAATATATGTATATGTATAACTGAATCAGTTTGTTGTACACCCAAAACTAACACAAGATTGTAAATCAACTATAGTGCAATATTAAATAAAAATTTTTAAAAGCAAAGAAAAAGTCAGAAAATTTAAGCTGTTCAAGACCTGAGTCTGCTCTGTGTTCATACAACCATACTCTCTGTTCCAGGTTTCTGGGGCAGGGGAGGGCAGAAATTTGGTTTCAGATGTTTCAGAAGTTTGGTTTCAGACTGTCACCAAGTAATACGAAGATCAGAAGCCTGATACATCGGGCCTATGGTTAAAAGCTCACGTGTGGCTGGGAGAAACCCAATCCTGTTTCAAAGTGATCAGATCGAGCCAGCATTTCATCTGCCCACATGTCCCTCTGTCCCTGGACATCCAGTGTGCTCTAAAGACGCTTTCCAGCTCAGAGTCAACTCTTGAAACATCATTTCAGGTATCTATTCCTCAGCACTCATCTGCTCTTCGAGTTTATGTCAGCCTGTGTGTCCATCAGTGGAGAAAGAGACAAATAAACAGTAACACGGCCACAGCAAGGAGCAAGCAAGCATCTGCTCAGCCCTTCCTTTTCCTGGGCGTTGCTGTCGTTCATTTCTCTGTCCCTGTTTTTATATCCAGAAGCAGAGGGAACGCGAAGCTTCAGAGCTTCTTTTCCATCTGTTGCTGCTTCTGGCTCGCATACAGCAGCTTATCTGTAGATGTGTGAGATTCTGCCCTGTTGTCATGATTTCTGGAAAGATGGGAGAGGTTTAAGAAGGGAAGAGTACCCCCGCCTGCCTCCTCTCACCTCCCATCAGGGGCACTAAATGAAATGCTCCAGGTGTCTTTCTTTCTTGAACAATTTTATTCAATCACTGCAGAAAAATTATTTTTATTTTAAAAGTGTTAATAACCTGGAATTACCTGAAATAACCATGGTAACATGTTCTGAAGTAATATATGTTATATAACCATAGAAAAGGCCCTAAAAGTGGAAATTATCTATAACTTATCTCAGTGTCTCACTTTGACAATAGTATAGTGTGTATTTTTCACAATTTTGGCTATCGTGGCAATTGAGAATTTATTCAAAAATTGTTTAACGCATTCCAAAAGGCATCAGTTCTATTTTAATTGCTAAGGTAATTTTTTATTAATAACTTTCTGGATATGATGACACAAACATGAGTTATTAATGAAACATAAAATTTAATACCAACTACACACACCAAAAAATTGGGAGCAAATTTTAAATGAAAGAAAGCAAGATACTTCAGTTACTGGTACAAAGAATGCTCTGATGAACAAACTTAGAAACAATTGCTTATGTGAATGGGAATGAGTTCTGTTTTCTTCTTCTTTGAACAATATTCAATGTCCCTATTTTTCTATATATTTATAAATCTGCAATTATGCCATATTTGTGTTGTGTGAGCCATCAAATCAAAACTGTCTTATCAGACTTCTGACCCAATTAAGTTAATTCTGGGTGAGGATGGGCTGAGGCCAGGCCTGTGTACCTTCTGACCAAGCACAGCCAGTGGATACTGGTCAGCCCTCCAATTTCTCCAAGTCCACTGAGACCTGGATTATATACTGGGCCTAGGAAACGACTGACTCTTCCTTAGGCCTCAGAGTCAACAGCCAAGTTGTCAGTTCCCAAGTTATAACATGAAAGTCACAGATAGTCCCTGCTTATCTTGACTGTTTAGATTCTCTGATTATTTATTTTTAGAGAAATTTTCAGCAATGTCTTGGCACAAATAGAAGCCCATAGCCTTTGATTCAATATCATTAAAAATACAATCCATTCACCTAATGGATTTCACTTGTCAGAGTGAAAGTGAAAGTCGCTCACCTGTGTTTGACTCTTTGCGATGCCAATGGACATTACCGTCCACGGCATTCTCCAGGCCAGACTGGAGTGGGAGCCTTTCCCTTTTCCAGGGGATCTTCCAGCCCAGGAATTGAACTGAGGTTTCCTGAATTGTAGGCAGCCATGAAATTAAAAGACGCTTACTCCTTGGAAGAAAAGTTATGACCAACCTAGACAGCATATTCAAAAGCAGAAACATTACTTTGCCAGCAAAGGTCTGTCTAGTCAAGGCTATGGTTCTTCCTGTGGTCATCTGTGGATGTGAGAGTTGGACTGTGAAGAAAGCAGAGCGCTGAAGAATTGATGCTTTTGAACTGTGGTGTTGGAGAAGACTCTTAAGAGTCCCTTGGTCTGCAAGGAGATCCAACCAGTCCATTCTAAAGGCGATCAGTCCTGGGTGTTCTTTGGAAGGAATGATGCTAAAGCTGAAACTCCAGTACTTTGGCCACCTCATGTGAAGAGTTGACTCATTGGAAAAGACTCTGATGATGGGAGGGATTGGGGACAGGAGGAGAAGGGGACGACAGAGAATGAGATGGCTGGATGGCATCACCGACTCAATGAACATGACTCTGAGTGAGCTCCAGGAGTTGGTGATGGACAGGGAGGCCTGGCCTGCTGTGATTCATGGGGTCACAAAGAGTCAGACACGACTGAGCGACTGAACTGAACTGAATAGAAGTATAATGGCCATTTTCCAGCCCCTTCCTGACATCTCCAATGAGATCCATGCGGCAGCCACCTCCAGCAGCATGCACGTGAGGCTGCATGGAGCCTGTCCAAGCCAAGCTGCCAGCTGGTACAGCCCTAGAAGTGAGCCCAGCTAGACCAGCAGAAAATTCACTGTTGTTTGAGCCAGTGGGTTCTAGGTGGTCTTTCATTTAGCAGTAGGTAACAGTACACCATAGCTTTCGTATGTATATGTTGATTCCTCAGCAAATTTCTCCTGACTATTTATGCATTTCTTGGACACTTTACATTTCAAAATCCTAGAGAACCACCCACAACCCCACTGTAGATGGCCATTTTCAAGCCCTCTTCTTCACATCTTCAATGAGGAAAGTGCATTTTAGACTGGTTCTGTGATGAAAACTTTAGGGAAAAGCCACCGTATCTTCAACAGGACTTGCACATCTGGAAGAGGGAGGGAAGCGTGTCAGTGGGGCCAAGAGGCTGTATCTCACAATCACCGATTTCTCATATTGTAGTTGCTCCTTAGGGACAAGTTATTCCTGAGATTTAGCCCTCAAAGTTTTGACCCTTAACATCAAAATAGTCCCCAAGCTCATTGTATACTGTCAATAATATTTTTTAAATGAACCAGTAAATGACCCTGCAGTACTAGCTAAAACTTTGAATGTGTGGAGCCTCCAAAATCTGAAGTCTGATTCTGAGTCTCTGTCTTATGAAGACTCTGACTTTTGAGAACTGGACTCTCTTAGCTATTTTTCCCATATTTATATTATTATTCAGTGAAAGACTCCCAGTCATGTCCAACTCACGGACCGTAGCCTCCCAGGCTCCTCTGTCTATGAAATTTTCCAGGCCAGAACACTGGAGTGGGCAGCCATGCTCTTCTCCAGGGGATCTTTCCAACCCAGGGATCGACTCCAGGTCTCCCAGATTGTGGGCGGATTCTTCACCATCTGAGCCACCAGAGCATTACAATGCACATGAATTCAAATTTTCCAAAGCTCTTAAGATTCAAGAACTTCTCAGTATTTTTGCCCCTTCTTGGTTCAGCCCCTTACCAATGCATAATGCATTTAATTTGAATATTAGACTGCCAACATGCCTTATTACCTACAACTGACAAAAGTATAAATCAGAGACAATACAGTACTTAAAACTTTGATCTTAGGGTGGTTGAAAACTTTACCTACTGCAAAAATAAAGGCAAACGCAGGGAAAATGCGGAGTTTGTGGTGTGCTCTGTTTATGGATTATCTGTGAAGGTAGTGGGTAGAGAAGCACCACGAAAATAACTCAGGCAGGGGCACAGGCTCTCCAGTCAGCGGCTCTTTCTCCTGTCTCAGCGTCTGGACGCGTAGCACTCCTGCCTGCCAGCAGACGATGACCAACCACGGCGAATAATGAACTAAATTGTCTGTGCCTTATTTTATGAACCAATAATTTAAATCCTGCATTTTCCTTTTTCTGCTTACCAAACTAAATATTATACAGTTTTTTTCCCCAGTTAATTTAGGGTTAAAAAAGCAAATGGAAAATAAGTCCTTGTAACTGGCTCTTTCTAGTGGTTCCCCTGCTGCCCCACAGCAGTGGGCTAGGCTTACCAGCTGCCACAGGAAGCCTCAGACCACCCATAGGGATCAGGAAACCTGTTTTTTTAGGATAAATTTTATTTTTCAGGATGAATTCTATACAAAGATAGAGACAAAGGGAAGCCATACACTGCATGCATTTAATGGTATTTATTTCTTTCACAGCCACAAACAAGGCAAGAAAACAGCTCCCACTAAAAGCAGAGAAGAGAGATGTTAAACAGAACTAGGAAGGATTCCAGTAGCCTTAACATCCATGTTGAATACGAAAGACTTCCTTTTCTGGGTATAATTCAGAAATCATTATAAGACTATAAATGTAACACAGTCAAAAAGACTATCCATGGTTTCAGGGAAATAAGTGGCCCTCAGTAAATAATAATTTACTGAACATATACATATAGCACAGAAACTTGTTAAAATAATAGGCATTTAAGAGAGAAAACTGAATAGCAGTGACGGCCTCTCGAATAATTAGCCAATCAGTCATACTTGTTTAACTGAAAGTTTAATCATACCTTTAGCTGAGAAGTTTTAGATAATTTCCAAAGGCCTGAAAACTCAAGTCTTAAGGTCCCATGATTTTTTTGTCTTAGATAATAATAGCTTAATAGCTGATATTTACATGATGAGTTTCCTTACTCATGAATTGTATTCCTCCCTACTTCAGTGCGTGCTTATTCTTCATCAATAGCCATGCCCAGTGCCACTAACTGAAGTGAAGCGCTGCACAGGAGGCTCAGGGGAAGGGGGGGTCTACGCAGCTCCACAGGAGTCTCAGGGGAAGAATGAAGTGGGGGGGTCTCAGTCTACGCAGGCTGCCAAGACAGAATGCCACAGCCTGGGTGGCTTAAACAGCAGAAGTCTATTTTTCACAGTTCTGGAGGCTGGAAGTCTAAGATGAAGATTTCAGCTGGTTTCTTTTCTAGAGAGGCCACTCCTCTCTCTTCAGCTTGCAAAAAGCTGCCTTCTCGTGAGATTCTCACATGGCCTGTCCTCTGTGCAGAAGCACAAGGGTGGCGAGAAGAGAGAGAGGAGCGGGAGGTGCTCTCTGGGGTCCTTTCTCATAAGGACACTACTGCCTTTGAATCAGGACCCCACCCGCATGACCTCATGTGACTGCTTCCCTAAAGACCCCATCTCCATGAACAACCACAGGCTAGGACTTCAACATGAGAATTCTGAGGGGGCACACGTTCAACCTGCAGCGAGGTGAGAGAGGTAAGAACTGATGAGCTTGAAGACAGAACACTAGAAATGATCTGGCCTGAGCAACAGAGAGAAAATGAGCTATAAAAAGGAACATCAAGGACCTGGGGAAATAATGTCAAGGACTGTAACAAATCGTATGTTCATGCCCCCAAGTCCTGGAGATGGAAGATAAAGGGGGAGGGACTGAAAAATACTTCAAAAAATATGGCAAAGAACTTCTCACATACAGTAAAAGACAGAAATCTACAGATGCAAGAAGCTAGGTGCAGCTCAAACCAGAGGATCTCAAACAGATTCAGGTTTACTATGATTGAATGCGTGGCACTAAAGACAAAGAAATCTTGAAATCAGTGACTGAGAAACAACAATTTATCCTCAGAGGAAAAAAAATCAAATGACAGTGGGTCTTACCAAGAGCCATAAAGACCAAAAGAAAGTAGCTTATTTTCAAACGCTTGGAGAAAAGAGCTCTTAATCTAGAGCTTTACATTCAGTACAAACGCCCTTAAGGAATGAAGGAGAAATGAAGATACTCTCAGAAGAAAGAATATAATGAGAATTTTTTTTTTTTTTTTGGTCAGAAGACTTGACATAAAAAGATAGCTAAAAGCAGTTCCCCAATATAAATAATTTTAAAAATACTTAGCATACGTAGAACATCAGGAAGGAAAAAGAGCACATTAAACCAAAAATGTGGGGGTTATATACTGATGAAAGGGTCAATCAACCAGGAAAACCCAATAATCCTAAAAACATATTGAAACAGACAAAAAAAGCAGAGACATTACTTTGCTGACAAAGGTTCATCTGGTCAAAGCCACGGTGTTTTTGGTAGTCATGTATGGATGTGAGAGTTGGAACATAAGGAAATCTGAGCGCTGAAGAATTGATGCTTTTGCACTGTGGTGTTGGAGAAGACTCTTGAGAGTCCCTTGGACTGCAAGCATTTCCAACCAGTCCATTCTAAAGGAAATCAGTTCTGAATATTCATTGGAAGGACTGATGCTGAAGCTGAAACTCCAATACTTTGGCCACTTGATGTGAAGAACTGACTCATTGGAAAAGACCCTGATGTTATGGAAGATTGAAGGCAGGAGGAGAAGGGGGCGACAGAGGATGAGATGGCTGGATGGCATCACTGACTTCATGGACTTGAGTTTGAGCAACTTTGGGAACTGGTGATGGACAGAGAGGCCTGGCGTGCTGTAGTCCATGGGGTCTCAAAGAGTCAGACATAACTGAGCAACAGAACTGAACTGGTGAAAAGCAAAAATTCATCGTACTGAAAACAAGAATAAACCCACAATTAAACACTCATTCATGATAAAAAAGAAACTCTTAGAAAAATATGACTAAAATTCTTCAGTTTAATAAAGGTACTTGCAAAACAACTATAGCTTCTATTGTACTTAACTATAAAACCTTGAATTCATTTCTGTTGAGATATGGGGTCTCAAAGAGTCAGACATAACTGAGCAACAGAACTGAACTGGTGAAAAGCAAAAATTCATCGTACTGAAAACAAGAATAAACCCACAATTAAACACTCATTCATGATAAAAAAGAAACTCTTAGAAAAATATGACTAAAATTCTTCAGTTTAATAAAGGTACTTGCAAAACAACTATAGCTTCTATTGTACTTAACTATAAAACCTTGAATTCATTTCTGTTGAGATCTGGAAGAAGATCCTGATATCTGTTAATACTACCATTGTTCAAAATAATACATTGTTTTAGCCAGAAGTCTGTGGGATACAGTTAAAACAATGCTGAGAGGGAATTTTATGATATTAAACATATATATTGGGAAAGAATAAAAGCTTTAAATTAATGTAAGCTAAACGTATTAAAAAGAAGAATAAAGAGGAGGGATTACTCTACCTGAATCCAAGAGTTATCGAGTTGCTCAAATCAAATTTCATGGTGTTGATGAAGGGAGGGACACACAGACCAATGGAACAGAGTAGAGTTTGGAAATGGAACCCTGTAAATATGCCCTTGACTTTTTATAAAGGTATGAATGCATTCCAATGGGTGAAATATAGAGTTCTATTCTTTAAAATTTTATTTTTTACTTTACAATACTGTATTGGTTTTGCCATACATTGACATGAATCCACCACAGGTGTACATGAGTTCCCAACCCTGAGCCCCGCTCCGACCACCCTCCCCATATCATCTCAGTTCCAGGAAACTCACACTTTGTCTTCTGAACTACTGAATTCCTGACTCCTGGGAGCAAGCTCAAGGGAGTCACTGAAGAATTCCTGGGGCAGGTGAACAGACAGATGAATAGTCTGATAACCTGGGAAACTGGCAGCATCATCATGTGCTAAACCAGCACATGATGTTACGATCAGATGCCGTCTCTACCAATTTTGACTGGAGTATAGTCGCTTCCCAGTGTTGCTGCTCCGACCACCCTCCCCATATATCTCAGTTCCAGGAAACTCACACTTTGTCTTCTGAACTACTGAATTCCTGACTCCTGGGAGCAAGCTCAAGGGAGTCACTGAAGAATTCCTGGGGCAGGTGAACAGACAGATGAATAGTCTGATAACCTGGGAAACTGGCAGCATCATCATGTGCTAAACCAGCACATGATGTTACGATCAGATGCCGTCTCTACCAATTTTGACTGGAGTATAGTCGCTTCCCAGTGTTGCGTTAGTTTCTGCTGTATAGCAAAGTGAATCAGTTATATAGCTCCTCTTTTTTCCCCATATATATGTGTAGTATACACATATCTCCTCTTTTTCAGATTTGCTTCCCATCTAGGTCGCTGCAGAGTGTGGAGTAGAGTTCCCTGTGCTATACAGTAGGCGCTCATTAACTGTCTATTACACATAGTAGAGTATACATGTCCATCCCAACCTCCTTACTGGTTCCAGCCCACCTTCCCTCTTTGGTGTCCGCACAGTTGTCTTCTACATCTGTCTCTTTCTCCGCCTCACAAGGAAGCTTGTCTGCACTGTTTTGCTAGATCCTACGGATAAGCGATACTAGACGCTATTCGCTGTCCTCTTCCACCCGCCTTCACTCTGTGCGACAGTCTCTAGGTCCCTCCGTGTCTCTGCAGATGGCACTGTTTCATTCCTTGTAGGGATGAGCAGTACTCCGCGGTATATACGTCCGGCATCTGTGCCCACTCATCTGCCGATGGACGCGAAGTCGCTTCCAGGAGCTGGTAAACAGCGCCGCAGCGGGCCCTGCTGCCCTGTGTCCCGCGTATGCGCGCTCAGCCGTGTCCCCCCGCTGTGCGGCCCCGTGGACTGCAGCTCGCCAGGCTCCTCTGTCCATGGGGTTCTCCAGGCAAGAACGCTGGAGTGGGGTCTCCACCTAGGGCTTGAATCCACACCTTTTGTGTCTCCTGCACTGCCAGACAGGTTCTTTATGACCTGAGCCGCTGGGAAAGCCCCAGACACTGCAGTAACTTGGGGCAATCAGCGGTACAATTTCTGCAGTAGCCTTGAATTTTCAGAAAGCAAGAGTTTAAGTCCAGCTGACCTAATGAGCAGATGTGCTGAATTTTACTCATTTTACTTTTCAAGTAATGCAATTAAATAGATCTTTTTATTGCCGTTAAGTCTTGTCTTATATGGTGGGAAGCGCTGCGCGGGCTTCCCCGGTGGCTCACACGTAAAGAACCGCCTGAAAGCGCAGGAGGTGCAGGTCTGATCCCTGGGTCAGGAAGGGCCCCTAGAGGAGAAAGTGGCAGCCACTCCAGTGTTCTTTCCTGGAAGATTTCATGGACAGAAGAGGCAGTTCATGGAGTCACAGAAGAGATGGACACAGCTGAGCATGAAGTGAGATGTGCTTTTACAAAGAAAAGAACAGGAAAATTCCTTTCATTGTCTTGGAATGGGAGATTTCACTTTGAGAATTCCTCCAGCATTTTATAAACTGCTTGTATTTATGTGGTAATGAAAAAATATAAATCCACACATATTTCATTGTGGGAGAAATAAATGAAGCCCAGTCCTGGGAGGCTTGTCTTTAATCATGAAATGTGCAGCATTTGGCTGTAGCGAATTAGCCATTTGTCTCACTAATGTAAACCCTCCAGAGCTCTGAAAGCCCAGCAAAAAATTCCATAGCATACGTGCCCTCCAGGGGCCTGGGCATGAGTTACATGTAGACACAAAAAGATCCTAGTGTGTCGATGCCAGATCACATTTATGTCAGAAAAGCCCTAACTTACATGATTCTCTTTATCTGAAAAAGCTCCACAAATATATCCATTAGAAACACTTCGTATTTCAGCCATGGGGACACCAAATAAGAGACAATAAGCATTCGTTGTCTTGTGATTTATCTTCGGTTTCTGTTAGAGGCATCGTCAACAGAGACAACTGTCCTGCTTTCAGACTCCTGTGGTTCTTAGCCTACTTTCTGCATCTGTCTCTACGCTCCTCACATTGAGTTTTATTGTTTAAGATGGCAAGAGAAAAAAAAAAGTCACATCAGAACATTCAGAATGCAGACAATTAAACAGCCCTTGGGGATTATTTCTACCATAAATGTGGCCACTTTGATTAACTCGGTCCACCTGCTATCACTGCAAACTATTCATCAGAGCCGGCCAGTCCTACATAAATGCCATCAGCAGAGGAGACAGCCTAGCGGAAGAGCCAGCAGGAGCATTAATCTTTGCAGCTGTACATTACTCATGTGAGTTTACTATTCTAATCTTGTAGGTTTTAAAAAATCACATCCTCACCAGATAGGGTAGTATTTTCAGATCAGTCTCACCAGATTTACTCTCTGGTCTCAACATTCAGTTGATGGGAGATGGCTACCAGCCGTATTAAATCTCACTTTACCTTTAATCCTGTCTCTCAAAAGGAATTTTATATTTTACATTTGTTTGTCTTACATTTCAAAATGATACCATTGTTTAAAATATTGTTCCACTTGAAAATAGGAAGAGTAGATCTGTGTTTATGGAAAGTCACTTATGGGTTTTCAGTACAATTGTATAGACATTTTAAAGACAATTACATATAAATCAGATAGTGGGTTCATTTTCATTGTTAATTTTGATATCATAAATTTAAATTTTGCAGTTTCACTTCATAAGAAACACTGAAATTCTAATACACTAAATAATTTTATTAAAAGATAAAAACCAAAGAATGGATATAAAATTATAGGAAAATGTATATATGATCTTGAAATTAGTCACTTCCCAAATCTGAATCAATGTGAAATATGAAAGAAGAACATAAACAGAAAATATGAATTTGAAGATGTTAATCACAAACCTAATTTTAAAAGTGCAAATAAGAAGCATAATTACAAAAGTATAAGAGAAGAGGGACAGTAAATTATTGTAGAAAGAATCAGCATACGTGGGTGAGAAAAATACTAAATTTAGCAGAAAGGTAATTATAGCGTGACTATTAGAGAAGAGGGGCTTCCCTGGTGGCTCAGAGGTTACAGCGTCTGCCTGGAATGCAGGAGACCCGGATTCGATCCCTGGGTTGGGAAGATCCCCTGGAGAAGGAAATGGCACCCCACTCCAGTACTCTTGTCTGGAGAATCCCATGGAGGGAGGAGCCTGGTGGGCTACAGTCCATGGGGTGGCAAAGAGTCGGACACAACTGAGCAACCTTACTACTACTACTGTTAGAGAAGAGAAATTACAGATGATTAATAAAACTGTTTACTTGTTCAGCTTAATAATCAAACTAAAATTAGAACAAAAATATAACTTTTTTGCTTGAGAGATTATGAAAAAAGTTTTAATAGTAATATTCAGTTTCAGAAAGGTTGGAATGAAATGAGTTCTCTCATATACCTTTTGAAAAATCAGACATTTAAGAGGAGGGTGAATAACTTGGGGATACAGGCTTTTTCTCTCTCTTCTCTCTCTTTTCTAAAATGGTCATTACCTCTTACCAAGAAATCTAAATAAAACTTTATATAAGCAACTGTTTTGATTAAGAATGTTCATCCAAAATGATATATAATGCTAAAAGCTTGGAAACAAAGCGGACTACCCGTGGATAGTCAACATCAATATCAAACGTTCACTTCATAGAAAAATTATCAAATTATGAAATATTATGAACATTCTGTCATATTTTCAAATATTCCTTAGTTGCACATGAAACTGAGTGACAGCTTGAAAAGAACATGACAGTCTTATCCACACGTGCCATGCCGTGCCGTGCTGTGCTGTGCTGTGCTGAGCTGTGCTGAGCTGAGCCCCTTCAGTCGCGTCTGACTCTTAGCGACTGGTGGACTGTAGGCCACCAGACTCCTCTGTCCACGGACTCCAGGAAAGAATGCTAGAGTGGGTTGCCATGCCCTCCTCCAGGAAATCTTCCCGACCCAGTGATGGAACCCACGTCTCTTGTCTCCTGCAACGGCAGGCAGGTTCTTTATCAACTAGTGCTACCTGGGAAGCCCTTCTATCCATATACAGGTGTGTAAAAAATAAATAAAACTATATGCATGCATACATAGAAATATAAAACAGCATTTGTATTAAACAATAATGTAAGTATATAAGAGATATAATTATGTGCAATATATAATTATTAATGTAGAGAATATATAAATATATGTAATTAACATATAATAGAAGGAAATGAACTAAATGTTAGTAGTG
The DNA here is from genome assembly GCA_006408675.1 of Madoqua kirkii. Taxonomy (NCBI): domain Eukaryota; kingdom Metazoa; phylum Chordata; class Mammalia; order Artiodactyla; family Bovidae; genus Madoqua; species Madoqua kirkii. The sequence goes on along the minus strand of SJYC01105917.1, from coordinate 82 downwards.
ACTAATAAATTTGATAATACTTTTGCATTTTATTTGCTTGTCTACCTTAAGTTGTTCCCCAATTACATATATGTAATATATA